>MJUT01026745.1:300856-326392 GCA_002080005.1 Gigantidas platifrons
TTAAACAGTAATGGTAGGCAATATAACGACGTGAACCACTCCTCTGTCAAAACCTTTACCAGAAATGGGAGACAATATAACAACATGAACCACTCCTTTCTCAAAACCTTAAACAGTAATGGTAGACAATATAACAACAACATGAACTATTACTCTGTCAAAGCCTTATACAGCAATGGTAGACTATATAACAACAACATGAACCACTCATCTGTCAAACCTTAACAGTAATGGTAGACAATATAACAACAACAACATGAACCACTCCTCTGTCAAAACATTAAGCAGTAATGGTATACAATATAACAACCACAACATGAACCATTTCTCTGTGAAACCTTAAACAGTCATGGGAGACAATATAACAACAGCAACATGAACCATTCATCTGTCAAATTTTAAACAGTAATGGTAGACAATATAAGAACAACAGCATGAACCACTTCACTCTCAAACCTTATACAGTAATGGTAGACAATATAACAAGAACATGAACCACTTCACTGTCAAATCTTAAACAGTAATGGTAGACAATAAACAACAACAACATCAACCACTCCTCTGACCAACCTTAAAGAGCAATGGTAGACAATATTACAACAACATGACCCTCCTCTCTGTCAAACCTTAGAAAGTAATGGTAGACAATATAACAACAACATGAACCACTCCTCTGTCAAAACCTTAACCAGAAATGGGAGAAAATATAACAACATAAACCACTCCTCTCTCAAAACATTAAACAGTAATGGTAGACAATATAACTACCACAACATGAACCACTCCTCCGTCAAACCTTAAACAGTAATAGTAGACAATATAACAACATGAACCACTCCTCTATCAAAACCTTAACCAGAAATGGGAGACAATATAACAACATAAACCACTCCTCTCTCAAAACCTGAAACAGTAATGGTAGACAATATAACAACAACATGAACCACTCCTTTGTCAAACCTTAAATAGTAATGGTTGACATTATAACAACAACAACATGAACCACTCATCTGTCAAACCTTAAACAGTAATGGTAGACAATATAACAGCAACAACATGAACCACTCCTCTGTCGAAACATTAAACAATAATGGTATACAATATAACAACCACAACATGAACCATTCCTCTGTAAAACCTTAAACAGTAATGAGAGACAATATAACAACAACATGAACCACTTCACTGTCAAACCTTAATCAGTAATGGTAGACAATATAACAACCACAACATGAACCACTTCACTGTCAAACCTTAAACAGTAATGGTAGACAATATAACAACGACAATATAAACCACTCCTCTGTCAAACCTTAAACAGTAATGGTAGACAATAAACAACAACAACATGAACCACTCCTCTGACAAACCTTAAACAGTAATGGTAGAAAATATAACGACCTGAACCACTCCTCTGTCAAAACCTTAACCAGAAACGGGAGACAATATAAAGACATGAACCACTCCTCTCTCAAAACCTTAAACAGTAATGGTAGACAATATAACAACAACAATATGAACCACTCCTCTGTCAAAACATTAAGCAGTATTGGTATACAATATAACAACCACAACGTGAACCATTCCTCTGTGAAACCTTAAATAGTAATGTAGACAATATAACAACAGCAACATGAACCATTCATCTGTCAAACCTTAAACAGTAATGGTAGACAATATAGCAACCACAACATGAACCACTCCTCTGTCAAACTTTAAGCAGTAATGGTATACAATATAACAACAACATGAACAATTCATCTGTCAAACCTTAAACAGTAATGGTAGACAATAAATAACAACATGAACCACTCCTCTGTGAAATATTAAACAGTAATGGTAGGCAATATAACGACGTGAACCACTCCTCTGTCAAAACCTTAACCAGAAATGGGAGAAAATATAACAACATGAACCACTCCTCTCTCAAAACCTTAAACAGTAATGGTAGACAATATAACAACAACATGAACTATTCCTCTGTCAAAGCCTTATACAGCAATGGTAGACTATATAACAACAACATGAACCACTCATCTGTCAAATCTTAACAGTAATGGTAGACAATATAACAACAACAATATGAACCTCTCCTCTGTCAAAACATTAAGCAGTATTGGTATACAATATAACAACCACAACGTGAACCATTCCTCTGTGAAACCTTAAACAGTAATGGTAGACAATATAACAACAGCTACATGAACCATTCATCTGTCAAACCTTAAACAGTAATGGTAGACAATATAGCAACCACAACATGAACCACTCCTCTGTCAAACTTTAAGCAGTAATGGTATACAATATAACAACAACATGAACCATTCATCTGTCAAACCTTAAACAGTAATGGTAGACAATAAATAACAACATGTACCACTCCTCTGTGAAACATTAAACAGTAATGGTAGGCAATATAACGACGTGAACCACTCCTCTGTCAAAACCTTAACCAGAAATGGGAGACAATATAACAACATGAACCACTCCTCTCTCAAAACCTTTAACAGTAATGGTAGACAATATAACAACAACATGAACTATTCCTCTGTCAAAGCCTTATACAGCAATGGTAGACTATATAACAGCAACATGAACCATTCATCTGTCAAATTTTAAACAGTAATGGTAGACAATATAAGAACAACAGCATGAATCACTTCACTGTCAAACCTTAAACAGTAATGGTAGACAATATAACAAGAACATGAACCACTTCACTGTCAAACCTTAAACAGTAATGGTAGACAATAAACAACAACAACATCAACCACTCCTCTGACCAACCTTAAACAGTAATGGTAGACAATATAACAACAACATGAACCACTCATCCGTCAAACCTTAAACAGCAATGGTAGACAATATAACAATATGAACCACTCCTCTGTCAAAACCTTAACCAGAAATGGGAGACAATATAACAACAACATGAACCACTCCTTTGTCAAACCTTAAATAGTAATGGTTGACATTATAACAACAACAACATGAACCACTCATCTGTCAAACCTTAAACAGTAATGGTAGACAATATAACAGCAACAACATAACCACTCCTCTGTCAAAACATTAAACAATAATGTTATACAATAAAACAACCACAACATGAACCATTCCTCTGTAAAACCTTAAACAGTAAAGAGAGACAATATAACAACAACATGAACCACTTCACTGTCAAACCTTAATCAGTAATGGTAGACAATATAACAACAACATGAACCACTCCTCTGTCACACCTCTAACAGTAATGGTAGACAATATAACAACCACAACATGAACCACTGCTCTGAAAAACCTAAAACAGCAAAGGTAGACCATATAACAACATGAACCTACCCTCTGTCAAACCTTAAACAGTAATGAGAGACAATATAAGAACCACAACATGAACCACTTCACTGTCAAACCTTAAACAGTAATGGTAGACAATATAAGAACCACAACATGAACCACTCCTCTGAAAAATCTTAAACAGCAAAGGTAGACCATATAACAACAACATGAACATCCCCTCCGTAAAACTTTAAACAGTAATGAGAGACAATAGAACAACCACAACATGAACCACTTCACTGTCAAACCTTAAACAGTAATGGTAGACAATATAACTACCACAACATGAACCACTCCTCCGTCAAACCTTAAACAGTAATAGTAGACAATATAACAACATGAACCACTCCTCTGTCAAAACCTTAACCAGAAATGGTAGACAATATAACAACATAAACCACTCCTCTCTCAAAACCTGAAACAGTAATGGTAGACAATAAACAACAACAATATGAACCACTCCTCTGTCAAACATTAAACAGTAATGGTAAACAATATAACAATAACATGAACCACTCCTCTGTCAATACCTTAAAAAGCAATGGCAGACAATATAACAACAACATGAAACTCCCCTCTGTCAAAACCTTAAACAGTAATGGTAGACAATATAACAACAACAACAGGCACAACTCCTCTATCAAACCTTAGAGAGTAATGGTAGACAATATAACAACATGAACCTCCCCTCTGTCAAAACCTTAAGCAATAATGGTAGACAATATAACAACAACAACATGAACCACACATCTATCAAACCTTAGAGAGTAATGGTAGTCAAGATATCAACAACATGAACCACTCCTCGATCAAACCTTAGAGAGTAATGGTAGATAATACAATGAAACCTGAGTAAACCGAAAACCTGCCTAAACCAGACAGACTTTTAAAGTCTAATCTACTGAATGTCAATATAATTTGAACCTGTATAAACCAAACACCTGTCTAAACTGAACAAATTATTCGGTCCCAAAGGGGTTCGGTTTAGACAGGTTTTACTGTATAACAACCACAACGTTAACCACTCCTCTGTCAAACCTTAGAAAGATGTAGATATAATGATTTACAGGTAACACAGAGTGAAGCATAGAGAGAAGTAGAGGAGATCGTTGTAGTCACTTTTATTTTCATGTAACACAGAGCATAGACAGTGTATTTACTTATTTAGATGATTCTTACCAAGTTTTGATTTATTTGGCCAAGTGGTTTCAGAGAAGATTTTTTTTAGAAATCAACCAATCAGAAACAAGAATAGCCTGTGGTGGCCATATTTGTTGATAGATCGGGACAAAATTACACATCTTTATAGAGGACCTTCCATAGATGCTTCCTACCAAATTTTAGTTCATTTCAGAAAGTGGTTTCAGAGGAGAAGATGTTTTAGAAATTAAACAATCAAAAACAAGAATGGCCTGTGGCGGCCATGGTTGTTAACAGATCAGAACCAAATTAGCAATCTTTATAGAGAATCTCCCAAGAATGCTTCCTACCAAGTTTTGATTCAATTGGCCCGGCAGTTTCAGAGAAGATCTTTTAGAAATCAACCAATCAGAAACAAGAATGGCAGCCATGTTTGTTAACGGATCGGGACGAAATGAGCATTCTTTATAGAGGACCTTCCATAGATGCTTCCTACCAAGTTTCGGTTCATTTGGCCAAGCGTTTCAGAGAAGATTTTTAAAAATCGGCCAATCAGAAACAAGAATTGCCATTGGTGTCCATGTCTGTTAATGGATCGGGAAAAAATGAGCATCTTTATAAAGGAACTTCCATAGATGTTTCCTACCAAGTTTCGGTTCATTTGGCCAAGCGGTTTCAGAGAAGATTTTTTTTAAATCGGCCAATCAGAAACAAGAATTGCCATTGGTGGCCATGTTTGTTAATGGATCGGGACAAAATGAGCATCTTTATAAAGGACCTTCCATAGATGTTTCCTACCAAGTTTCGGTTCATTTGGCCAAAGTGTTTCAGAGAAGATTTTAAAAAATCGGCCAATCAGAAACAATAATTGCCATTGGTGTCCATGTTTGTTAATGGATCGGGACAAAATGAGCATCTTTATAAAGAACCTTCCATAGATGTTTCCTACCAAGTTTCGGTTCATTTGACTAAAATGTTTCAGAGAAGATTATTAAAAATCGGCCAATCAGAAACAAGAATTGCCATTGGTGGCCATGTTTATTAATGGATCGGGACAAAATGAGCATCTTTATAAAGGACCTTCCACAGATGTTTCCTACCAAGTTTCAGTTCATTTGGATGAGGGGATTCAGATGAGAAGATTAAAATGTGAAAAGGTAAAGGACGATGGATGCCAAGTGATGGCAAAAGCTCACGTTGCCTTTGGCAAGGGGAGCTAAAAATGTCAATTACCAATTTCTATTGTATCCAGTAAAAATCGAGAAAGCATCAGAGATGCAACAGCCGAGTTGCAAGTCAAAATCATTTGGTCTTGTTTAATAAATAAGTAAGAAACTAAAGAATAAACAAGTTAACTCGGCTATAAAAAAACTTCCAATAGGGGATGGGGATGACCCCTGGCCTCAACTCATTTAATTTATCTATTCACCCTGAGCTATAAGGCACTTAATTTGCCTAGTCACCCTGATCATGAATATATATGGTTAAGGGATGGTGATCTCGACCATTAAAAAGTTCACTTCAGGTAGGTGGTGGGGTATGACCCCCCGGGCCTGAGCTATAAGGCACTTAATTTGCCTAGTCATCCTGATCATAAATATTTATGACTTAGGGGTGGAGATCTCAACCATTAAAAAGTTCACTTCAGGTAAGGGGTGGGGTATGACACCCTGGGGCCTGAGCTATAAGGCATTTAATTTGGCTAGTCACCTTGATCATAAATATATATGGTTTAATCGTGGGGATCTCGACAATTAAAATGTTCACTTCAGGTAAGGGGTGGGGTATGACCTCCCCCCCCCGGGGCCCGAGTTATAAGGCATTTAGTTTGCCTAGTCAGCCTGGTCATAAATGTATATGGTTTAAGGGTGGGGATCTCGGTCACATTTTTGTATACAGATTCCCCAGTGGGGTGGAGCTGAGCCGCGGGGATAAAAAATGTTGAATGCACAACTTCACATTGGCATCTCCACCCATACCAAATATTAAGTTTCTATCTTTTCTAGTTTCAGAGAAATGTGTAATTCTCAAAATATGTACTTTTTCTATAAAAAAACCATGATTTTACAAGAAAAAAACATTAGATTAATCTGAATTTCGGACTCGCTTTAAATAATAGTGTAATAATGCTTCTTACCAAAAATTATGCTGATCGATCAAAAACTAAGAGCGCTATCGTGTTAACGAAGATAAGCTAACATATGCCCGCCCACCCGCCGTCTTTCGCCAAAACATAAGCTGACTGCAACTTTGTTGCAACTCGGCAAAAAATACATTATAATGTATTCAGTTTTAAAATGTTATATAGTAGTTAATTATTACCTGTAGCAGTTCTTTCACGTTATCATGTGCAACATCGTGTGTGGTCATTCCCTATAATATATTGATACAAAACAATAAACGTATGACTAAATAACATTATGATGCTAATTATATATTTATTCAAGGTTTTATTAAAACTGTACATCTCATGTGTTTGTTTATTTGATTCGTACTATTGTATCCACCTTGAATTCCTCATAAAAAATCGGGAAAGCATCAGAGATGCAACAGCCGAGTGGTGAGTCAAAATCGTTTGGTCTTGTGATCATAAATATACATGGTTTAGGGGTGGGGATCTCAACCATTAAAAAGTTTATTTCAGGTAGGGGGTGGGGTATGATCCCCCGGGGTCTGAGCTATAAGGCATTTAATTTGCCTAGTCACCCCGATCATAAATATATATGGTTTAAGGGTGGGGATCTCAACCAATAAAAAGTTCACTTCAGGTAGGGAGTGGGGTATGACCCCCCAGGGCCTGAGCTATAAGGCATTTAATTTGCCTAGTCACCCCGATCATAAATATATATGGTTTAAGCGTTTGGATCCCAGCCATTAAAAAAGTTCACTTCAGGTAGGGGGTGGGGTATGACCCCGGGGCCTGAACTATAAGGCATTTAATTTGCCTAGTCACTCGGATCATAAATATATATTGCTTAAGGGTGGGGATCTCAACCATTGAAAAGTTCACTTCAGGAAGGTGGGGTATGACCCCCCGGGGCCTGAGCTATAAGGCATTTAATTTGCCCAGTCACCCTGATCATCAATATATATGGTTTAGGGGTGGGGATCTCAATCATTAAAAAGTTCACTTCAGGTAGGGGGTGGGGTATGACCCCCCAGGACTTGAGCTATAAGGCATTTAATATGCCTAGTCACCCTTATCATAAATATATATGGTTTAGGGGTGGGGATCTCAATCATTAAAAAGTTCACCTCAGGTAGGGGTGGAGTATGACCCTGGGGCCCGATCTATTATGCATTTAATTTGCCTAGTCACCTTTATCATAAATATATATGGTTTAGGGTGGGGATCTCGGTCACATTTTTAAAACAGATTCCCCAGCGGGGTGGGGCTGAGCCCCGGGGATAAACAATTTTGAATGCACAACTTCACATTGGCATCTCCACCCATACCACACATTAAGTTTCTATCTTTTCTAGTTTCAGAGAAATGTGTAATTCTCAAAATATGTACCTTTTCTATGAAAAAATACATGATTTTACAAGAAAAAAACAATAGATTAATCTGAATTTCGAACTCGCTCTAAATAATAGTGCAATAATGCTTCCTACCAAAAATTACGTTGATCGGCCAAAAACTGAGAGTGCTATCTCGTTAACGAAGATAATTCTCAAAATATGTACTTTTTCTATAAAAAAACAATGATTTTACAAGAAAAAAACAATAGATTAATCTGAATTTCGAAAACGCTCTAAATAATAGTGCAGTAATGCTTCCTACCAAAAATTACGTTGATCGGCCAAAAACTAAGTGTGCTATCACATTAACGAAGATAATTCTCAAAATATGTACTTTTTCCATAAAAAAACATGATTTAACAAGAAAAAAAAAACAATAGATTAATCTGGATTTCGAACTCGCTCTAAATAATAGTGTAATAATGCTTCCTACCAAAAATTATGTTGATTGGCCAAAAAACTAAGAGCGCTATTGCGTTAACGAAGATACCCATACGCCTGCCCGCCAGCCTTTCGCCAAAACATAAGTCGACTGCAACTTCGTTGCAACTCGGCTAAAAATATGCGTGATCTGTACATGACAGGTATCATCTACAACGTAAAACTCATTCTCTCTCTGCCATTACAAAGCCAGTTTTATTGACACTGACATAAAACAAATTGCAACAAATCTTATCAAAATTAACACAAACAATTTCTCATCAAATCTTCACAAACAACACAACTTTATACTACAAAAGTATTTTTTTAAACAATTCAGTTGTCATCATCACATAAAAAATCATTTTTCGTCACAAATCTTTTTAAAATTAACATTTTCTGATTCAGTTCAATCACACGATTAAAACAAGACCCTACACGACATGTCCAATATTCTATTTTCTTCATGTTAGATCACATTCCTCATGTGTCACTTGAAGAGTTTAATATTTGATTGTCTTAGTTTTACTGGGGGTTTAATTACCTGTTTGTCCACAGCAGACAGTGAGGCCCCTGCCTCCAATAGAACCTTTGTCATATCTGTCTTTCCCCTCTGTGCTGCCCAGTGTAGAGGTGTCCTGCCCTAAAACAATAAATATAAAACAATATTTAAACACAAACAATTTCTCATCAAATCTTTGCAAACAACACAACTTTATACTACAAAAGTATTTTATAAACAATTCAGTTGTCATCATCACATAAAAAATCATTTTTCGTCACAAATCTTTTTAAAATTAACATTTTCTGATTCAGTTCAATCACACGATTAAAACAAGACCCTATACGACATATCCAATATTCTATTTTCTTCATTTTAGATCACATTCCTCATGTGTCACTTGAAGAGTTTAATATTTGATTGTCTTAGTTTTATTGAGGGTTTAGTTACCTCTTTGTCCACAGCAGACAGTGAGGCCCCTGCCTCCAATAGAACCTTTGTCACACCTGTGCTTCCCTTCACTGCTGCCAGGTGTAGAGGTGTCGAACCCTAAAACAATAAATATAAAACAATATTTAAAAACAAACAATTTCTCATCAAATCTTCACAAACAACACAACTTTATATTACAAAAGTATTTTATAAACAATTCAGTTGTCATCATCACATAAAAAATCATTTTTCGTCACAAATCTTTTTAAAATTAACATTTTCTGATTCAGTTCAATCACACGATTAAAACAAGATCCTACACGACATGTCCAATATTCTATTTTCTTCATTTTTGATCACATTCCTCATGTGTCACTTGAAGAGTTTAATAGTTGATTGTCTTAGTTTTATTGAGGGCTTAGTTACCTCTTTGTCCACAGCAGACAGTGAGGCCCCTGCCTCCAATAGAACACTTGTCACACCTGTGCTTCCCTTCACTGCTGCCAGGTGTAGAGGTGTCGAACCCTAAAACAATAAATATAAAACAATATTTAAAAACAAACAATTTCTCATCAAATCTTCACAAACAACACAACTTTATATTACAAAAGTATTTTATAAACAATTCAGTTGTCATCATCACATAACAAATCATTTTTCGTCACAAATCTTTTTAAAATTAACATTTTCTGATTCAGTTCAATCACACGATTAAAACAAGATCCTACACGGCATGTCCAATATTCTATTTTCTTCATTTTTGATCACATTCCTCATGTGTCACTTGAAGAGTTTAATATTTGATTGTCTTAGTTTTACTGAAGGTTTAATTACCTGTTTGTCCACAGGTGACAGTGAGGCCCCTGCCTCCACTAGAACATTTGTCACATCTGTGTTTCCATTCACTGCTGCCCATTGTAGAGGTGTCCTGCCCTAAAACAATAAATATAAAACAATATTTAAACACAAACAATTTCTCATCAAATCTTCACAAACAACACAACTTTATACTACAAAAGTATTTAATAAACAATTCAGTTGTCATCATCACATAAACAATCATTTTTCGTCACAAATCTTTTTAAAATTAACATTTTCTGATTCAGTTCAATCACACGATTAAAACAAGACCCTACACGACATGTCCAATATTCTATTTTCTTCATATCAGATCACATTCCTCATGAGTCACTTGAAGAGTTTAATATTTGATTGTCTTAGTTCTACTGAGGGTTTAATTACCTCTTTGTCCACAACAGACAGTGAGGCCCCTGCTTCCAATAGAACCTTTGTCACAACTGTGTTTCCCTGCATTACTGCCCCGTGTAGAGGTGTCGAGCCCTAAACAATAAATATAAAACAATATTTAAGCACAAACAATTTCTCATCAAATCTTCACAAACAACACAACTTTATACTACAAAAGTATTTTATCAACAATTCAGTTGTCATCATGACATAAAAAATCATTTTTCGTCACCAATCTTTTTAAAATTAACATTTTCTGATTCAGTTCAATCACACGATTAAAACAAGACCCTACACGACATGTCAAATATTCTGTTTTCTTCATTTTAGATCACATTCCTCATGTGTCACTTGAAGAGTTTAATATTTGATTGTCTTAGTTTTACTAAGGGTTTAATTACCAGTATGTTCACAGCAGACAGTGAGGCCCCTGCCTCCACTAGAACCTTTGTCAAATCTGTGTTTCCCGTCTCTGCTGCCCAGTGTAGGGGTGTCCTGCCCTAAAACAATAAATATAAAACAATATTTAAACACAAACAACTTCTCATCAAATCTTCACAAACAACACAACTTTATACTACAAAAGTATTTTATTAACAATTCAGTTGTCATCATCACATAAAAAATCATTTTTCGTCACAAATCTGTTTAAAATTAACATTTTCTGATTCAGTTCAATCACACGATTAAAAGAAGACCCTACACGACATGTCCAATATTCTATTTTCTTCATATTAGTTCACATTCCTCATGTGTCACTTGAAGAGTTTAATATTTGATTGTCTTAGTTTGACTGAGGGTTTAATTACCACTAAGTCCACAGCAGACAGTGAGGCCCCTGCCTCCAATAGAACATTTGTCACATCTGTGCTTCCCTTCACTGCTGCCAGGTTTAGAGGTGTCATGCCCTAAAACAATAAATATAAAACAATATTTAAACACAAACAATTTCTCATCAAATCTTCACAAACAACACAACTTTATACTACAAAAGTATTTTATAAACAATTCAGTTGTCATCATCACATAAAAAATCATTTTTCGTCCCAAATCTTTTCAAAACTAACATTTTCTGATTCAGTTCAATCACACGATTAAAACAAGACCCTACACGACATGTCCAATATTCTATTTTCTTCATATTAGATCACATTCCTCATGTATCACTTGAAGAGTTTAATATTTGATTGTCTTAGTTTTATTGAGGGTTTAATTACATATTTGTCCACAGCAGACAGTGAGGCCCCTGCCTCCACTAGAACCTTTGTCACATCTGTGTATCCCATCTCTGCTGCCCTGTGTAGAGGTGTCAAGACCTAAAACAATAAATATAAAACAATATTTAAACACAAACAATTTCTCATCAAATCTTCACAAATAACACAACTTTATACTACAAAAGTATTTTATAAACAATTCAGTTGTCATCATCATATAAATCAAAGCGCGAAAGCGCTGATATATGGTTGTGCCGTGAAACTTTATATTAGCTGTGATTCCAAGAATGGATGATTTCCAAATAAGCAGACATTCCATACTTCCATACATTACCAACTTTAATGCTGCAGAGAAGTGATAGTGTAGCTCTTTGTGCATCTCAGACATGCTTGGGCTTTTTATTTTGCAGTGTTAAGTATATATCAAGAACATATCATGTCCGACATACTTCGTGATGAATCATTTGACCAATAATTGGTAACCAGTCTGTGTATTCAGGGTGTCAACTTAACTATGTCAATGAGGTCAAGGTTATATGTTATATTATGACTGGCATGTACTATACTAAATCAACCATCATAGTAAATATCTCAAACTTCTCAATAAAATGTTCACTCAAATGTGGAATGGGTTAAGAGCCAGGTGACAGAGATCTTACTGACAAGATGAACCACTACCTGTCATTAACTTGGTATAAGCCATAACTCTGGTAATTATGACATCACAGTATTTGACATCTTTTATTATGGATATATCCAACATGTCCAAGTGCTTATGTGTTTACTATTGACCAATCAAATTAAAACTGCTCCTATATGTCACTGCAAGCAGCTCCATTCTATTTTCTGTTTCAGTTATGACCTCTTCTGACTTGATTATTTAATGCTTTCCAAATCAAGGTAGCTACAATTTAATTGGTCAATGTCATATGTCACTAGAACTTGAAAAGATGCTTTAATGTGTAATTGGTCTTCTTTTTTACAAGGAAACTTATGTCTTACTTATATAGATTTTGACTCCTGATGTTGAAATGAAGCCCAATGCAATATAGTACTGGTGCCATACCACAAAAGAATACTTCTGTGGCCCAATTTGACAACATAATGCAGCAAAGTCTGATTATCCCTCCTTCATTTAATACCATAATTATGCACAGGTTGATTGGATTTACTTCCTTTGGTTAAAGTTTCATTGACATCTTACAAACCACAGAGGAGTAGATTTTCCTACAATGTCATCTACATAGGTCAACATGAAAGTATCCTCAAGTCCAATTATCTCCCCCTTGATTATGCAGGTCCGTAATTATTTTTCTTCATGCACATTTTCATATTATGGTGTACTAGCTTTGGTTAAAGTTTCATTGAATCAAACAAACCATATAGGGGACCGAGAGTTAGAAAATGTTTTCCAGAATTTAACATTAGGTTATATGATAAAAACTCTGAATCAGATTATTTTTTTTCCTCCACCAAAATCAGAATATTTTTTTCAGCAACATTGGGAATCAGAATATTTTTTTATGAAAAAACCATAATCCCCCTTCAAGTTAAATGGTTGTTCCCTAAGAGGTGATTTGCTTTTGAGGTCACCAACACAGAACAACAACAAAAATATCAATAAGTCCAATTATCTCTCCTTAATTATGCTAGATCTTACTTATATTTCATCATGCACTTCTCATATGGTGTTCTACCTTTGATTAATGTTTGTCAACAAACCCACGCTAAAATAATAGAATAAATTACTACGCCAGTAACTGTTCGCATCTTTGTAAAGGCTTAAAGAGCATCCTACATCAATGCCACGTTTTTCATTATTTCTGTTATGCTGATTCTGTTCTCAAAATTAAACTAATTAGAACCGATTCCATAAATTTTCGCATGATCACTGTGAACTATTTCGTTTGCTGTCGTACTTCGGTCGTATATGGCGGGAAATAATTAATGAGCTTATAAGGGGAATCCCATTATAAGGAAACGACATAAATACTTTATTTACACAATAATTGATACTCAAAGCGTTACAAAAATCAAGCATTATTATACAATGGTAAAAAAAAAAATGAAAACGGAACATACACAACTAGATTTGTCGTAAAATTGAATGTAGGACAAGTCGTTAATTTACGTTACTTGTCAGAATATTTTTATGAATGAAAACTAGCGTAATAATACAAGCAAGAGAAACAATATAAATATCAGCATTTTAATCCTCCTGACAATTTGTCATAGTTAAACATTTACCATTTGAGACACAATAAGTCATCTTAAAATCTGCAAAGTAGTAACATTCAAAGTGTAGTGTTATCTAACAAGCACCAGATCTATATTTTGATGAGCCATCTCTGTCTCGACAGGTGATAAGATCATGACGGTTGCCATGTAAACAAACAAAAATGGCCGAAAGGACACAAGTAAATACGGTTTTGCAAAACCGTATAAAAATCATTTTTCGTCATAAATCTTTTTATAATTAACATTTTCTGATTCAGTTCAATCACACGATTAAAACCTGACCCCAAACGACATAGACATTTAATCTAGAAACAGGCTGTAACAAAATATGTGACGATTTTGATCACATGATGTAGTTCATGAATTCAGTAAAATGGCGGACAGTTTGAAGTGGATGTTGGATTATTTTATCTGATAGAATCCTAATCTCAATGAGATTAGCGGCACCCATATCCCTACTTCACCTGTTTTAAACCCCTAGTTACGGCCCTGTCTTTTGGTGTCTATACATTAAATATACATTGTAATTTCCGTATTGAGTGGCCGCCATGGTCATGATCATATGATAGTTGGATTTACAACCACCTGTGCAATCAGTGCCTATCACCACTAGCGTTGTGAGTTTAAATCCAACTCATGGCGGGTGTACGTATACCACATTAGGTGATAAAGTTTGTCAGTGACTCGTGACACAGGTCGGTGGTTTTCTCCAGGTACTCTTGTTTCCTCCACCAATACAACTGGCCGTCACGATGCATAGCTAAAATAATGTTGAAAGTGGCGCTAAACACCCTAGCTGCGGACCGCAAATATCAGAAAACTGGCCAAGGACCATAACGGTTACGGGTACGCAAATATCACAAAACTGGCCAAGGACCATAACGGCTACGGGTCCGCAAATATAAGAAAACTGGCCAAAGACCATAAGGGCTACGGTTCTGCAGCTATGAACACCCCAACCTATAACACTAACCTAATTTCCGCAGGAAAGTCTTATGACGCTATGACTAGCCTATATATCGCTCACTTCTCAAGTCGCACCTAGACCTGCTAATAATTATTACAAACCTGCAAATATTTTTATTGCAGTCTATCCTGAAATCTGAGAATGCCACGTGTACCATTAATAACATGCAAACAATCCATTACCTTCAGTTTATTGCTTCACCACAAGAAAACAATTTCTGACAAGCATTTAGGACAAGCTAAAACAACATCCTCAAATCCGCATAGTAATTAACCCTAAGTCTGATTAGTTTAACCGTTTTAAAAGTGTACTGTCAAATATGTAATTATTTTTTGAAATTTCAGAATTATAATATGATGTAAATGTGTTGATATACAAATGCAAGATAGCTGTAGTCACAACCAACTTTGAGCTAATCTGATTAACAAGTAAACATAAAATAAACATTTTGAATGTTGGTCACTTTTTTTTTTACACATTTGTATGTTGAAAAGTGAAAAAGTTGCAACACATCTGCTGAGAAGGAATTCATTAACAAAATTGCCGACAAATTTGACTTCAAATAAAAAAGTTATTATTTTGAGTGTATAATTATCCCTTTGGTTCTCTTTGATCATTTTAATATAAAAGCTACAAGGGTTAGTTCAAATCTGTTTGATAAAACGCAGCAAGTAACTTTTTAAGGAGCTTAAAGGAAAAATAATAAAATTATCAAGATATGAAATTTTTGGGTATTGGAATCAAATCTGATTATCTCTTAGAAAGAATAGAAACCATACAAACTCTGTTGGATACTACATAAAGAGGATTGTATAAAATGAACAGAAAGAAAAACATCACCAACATCAGTTAAATAATAAATGTTGCATACACAAAAACAGTAAACACCCCTTTATTAAGGCCTCGTGTTTCTGTTGTGCATTGCCGAGAAAAAAAATCCATCAATTTGGTAGAGGACACCGGACCATCAATTGAAAATTTCCTATGAAATTTGGTTCCAAGAGGCCAGTTTTTTTTTTTCATAAAAGAGTGTTACGGACACTGACAGATGACGGCGCATACAACAAAGGACAATAAGTTACAGCAATATAACACGTTACCATTTGGGTCGAATGAGTTAAAAAAAAACATGAAACTTGGATAGAAAATAAAACTAGAGGATCCCAGGAGCCTGTAATCGCTCACCTGGTTTTCAATTTGACATCTAAATTTAATAGAAAATGGGGGTGTTACACATACTTTTGAAACTGGGCCACCCGAAGATCATTTCAACTCAAATTTCTGAGCAAAAAATTTAAATGTGATCTTTATCTCATAATATTCCGAAACAGACTAAACTGGCTGAAAATATCTCACAGAAAAACCCAGAATTTATATTAAACTACTCATTGCCATGTAGCTGTAGTTAAAATTTGAGCTCATTTTGACTTATACTAAAGCAGCAATGGACAATTGAAGACATTTCTATTTTTAGCAACAACAACCATCTTAAATGGAGGGCGGAGCTGTCAGACACAATTTTGAAAGGGACCCACCCAGGGACCATCCCTGCCAGGTTTGGTTTAATTTGGTTCAGCGGTTTCAGAGGAGAAGATTTAAATGTGATCTTTTATCAAAATATGCCTAATTTGCATAATCAGTATAAATCGGCTGAAAGACAAACGTCCCCGAAAAAGTCGGAATATATGTTGAACTACTCCTTGCCATGTAGCTGCAGTTAACATTTTAGCTCATTTTGACTTATACTAAAGCCGCAATGGACAATTGAAGAAATTTCTATTTTTAGTAACAGCAGCCATCTTGAATTGACGACGGAGCTGTCGGACACAATTAGGAAAGGGCCCCACCCAGGGTTTATCCCTGCCAGGTTTGGTTTAATTTGGTTCAGTGGTTTCAGAGGAAAATATGTAAATGTGATTTTTTATAAAAAAAATGCTTAATTTGCATAATCGGTATAAATCGCTTCAAAGAAAAATTTTACAGAATAACCCGGAATATATGTTAAACTACTCATTTCCATGTAGCTGCAGCAAACATTTGAGCTCATTTAGATTTATAATTAAGCAACAATGGACAATTGAAGAAATTTCTATTTTTTGTAACAGCAGCCATCTTGAAAGGAGGGCGGGTCTGTCTGACTCAATTTTGAAAAGACCAACCTAAGGACCATCCCTGCCAGGTTTGGTTTAATTCGGTTCAGGGGTTTCAGAGGAGAAGATTTATATGTGAAAGTTTACGACGTACGACGGATGGACGGACGCTGACAGACGACGGACGCTGACAGACGACGGACGCTGACAGACGACGGACGCCAAGTGATGGCAAAAGCTCACATGGCCTATGGCCAGGTGAGCTAAAAATACATATACCTTTCATATATGCAAAATTTTGGATTTGCACCCTTCCTTTTATACATTTTTCTCGATATAAATAAAACAGCTAAGTCTTTAAAGAATGGAAAAATAAAAAAACTATATTTTGGAAATTAGCCTTTTTTTACAATAACAGTAATTATGCAGTGGATTAGTGTATGTATAACTAAGGGCCATATTTTCTCGTTGTTACAAGATATTTGTATGGAAAGAGGTATGGACTTCAGCTGCAAACAACAGAACTGTCTTTGTTCTTCAAGTTATTCACTTTGTAATCTTTACTCAACCTCACCCCCTTATTCTGAAGTTTTGACCGATATATACCTTTTTGTTTCTCCGAACTGTACATTTTCTTTCATTACCAAATTGTCTTCTATTTGGGTTTGTACTTACAGCGTAACACTGTTTATGTTTTCACTCTTAAATAAGTATTTTGCTAAGACAATGTAGTAGTCTCATACCCACTCTTTGTGAGGTGTGTTTGACTTTAACCAGTGTACTATGTATTTATATACACTTGATGTTCTGTTCAATTTTTATGTAATTATATTATTTTTTATTTCAGAATGTGTGTTAGATACTATATATACCACTTACATCACCATCTGTATAGTGGAGATCAGCACCTTCCCGAAGACAATCCTGTACTAAATTTACATCCCCACAGTTTGCAGCATTGTAAAGTTTCTGAAATAAAATGAGAAAAGTTCAAGATAATTGTGAAACATTTAAAAAAAAAATCAAATACTATATAACACGTTCTTTCATTGGCCAATGTGTGCCGTCAAATCAACAAACATGTTGTAATTAAGGATTCTAGCCGCCATATTGAATTCTTAAATATGTTAATTACTACAACATGATATAAAATAAATACATGATATAGCTTTAATATACACTCTTGCTCAATTTTATCTGATATTGAAGCGTACATATCATGGATGTTGTGACAAAAAAGCGTTTATGCACTATACTGAAAATGTGGATATGATGTAACGATTTTTTGCGAGGTGTATAAAGTGATAAAGTTTGTCAGTGACTTGTGACATGTCAGTGGCTTTCTCATGCTACCCCGGTTTCCTCCACCAATAAAACTCATCGCCACGACATTACTGAAATATTGTTAAAAGTGACGTTAAACGCCATAAACCTAAGCCAACCGTCTATTGTTTACAAAATATTCAATATAAGTAAAGGGCCCGGGTGGCTCAATGAGTTAGGTCGCTGGATCTAACAACTCATACAAGCCTATCACCAATACGGCGTGGGTTCGCGCCCGCTTTGTAAATTACAAAAAAGGGTGCACTCGACTCGCAACCGCAAGTGATAAAGTTTACCAGTTGCTTACCCATGGTCGGTGGTTCTCTCCGGGTACTCCGGCTTCCTCCACCACTAAAACTGGTCGCCATGATATAGCTGAAATATTGTTGAAAGTGGCGTTAAACATCAAAAATCGAATCAAAATCAAATCATACAAGACTATGGCGTGGGTTCGCCCCTACTTGGTAAATTACAAACTAGAGGCTCAGGTGAGCCTGTATCGCTCACCTGATATAAATAAGTCCTCTTACGAATGTCTGCATGCCGAATACATCTAAGTTACTATTCAAATCCAATAGGGTTCTATGTTAAAACTATGTCTGCTCATGGCAGCCATCTTGGATGAAGGTTGTGGTCACCGGACACAATTTTGAAAGTATATACTACCCAAGGAACATCCATGCTATGTTTGCTTTAAATTGGCTGACTGGTTTCAGAGGAGAAGACTTTTAAACAATTTTCCCATTGGGTCCTATGTTAAAATTATGGCCGCTGACGGTGGCCATTTTGGACCAAGATTGGGGTCACTGAACACAATTTTGGAAGTTGACCACCGAAGGACCATCGATGACATGTTTGCTATATTGGTTTACTGGTTTCGGAGGAGAAGATTTTAAAACATGTTTTTCCCATAGGGTCTGATATTAAAACTATGTCCGCAGATGGCGACCATCTTGGATGGAGGTCTGGGTCACTGGATATAATTTGAAAGTTGACCATTTAAGGACCATTCATGCCATGTTTGCTCTAAATTGGCTTACTGGTTTCAGAGGGAACAAAATTTAAACATTTTTCCGATATGGTCCTATGTTAAAACTATGTTCACTGATGGTGGCCATCTTGAATGGAGGTCAGGGTCACATGAAATTCTTTTGAAAGTTGACCACCTATGGACCATTCATGCCATGTTTGTTTTAAACTGACTTACTGGTTTCAGAGGAAAAACTTTTTGAACATTTTTCCCATAGGGTCCAATGTTAAAACTAAGTCGAGTCATGGCGGCCATCTTGAATATGCGATCGGCCCCAAAAAAAAAAATTTAGTAGAGGACCATCCAGTCACCAATTCTATAATGTTACAATTTCATCGGCTGAGTAGTTTATGACAAGAAGATTTTCAAAGTTTCAACCAATCAGAACACATTATTGGCCCTGGCGGCCATGTTGGTTTTGAACTTTTGCGATCTAAACCATAATAACAAATTTGGTAGAGGACCTCCCAATGAACATTTCTGCCAAGTTTGGTCCAAATCTGTTCAGTAGTTTCAAAGAAGAAGATGAAAGTATGAAAAGTTTACAGACGCGGACGACGACGACGGACGCAAAGTGATGACAAAAGCTCGCATGACCCTTTGGGTCAGGTGAACTAAAAAGGGTGCACTCTAATTGCAGCCGCAAGCGATAATGTTTACCAGTTGCTTGCCCATGGTCGGTGGTTCTCACCGGGTACTCCGGCTTCTTCCACCACTAAAACTGGTTGCCATGATATAGCTGAAATATTTCTGAAAGTGGGATTAAACACCAAAAATCAAAAATCTTGCATTACAATAGATATGGCAGTATTGTATTTGGATATTTGTCAGTGTCAATTGTGAATCTGACGCCGACAACAATAGAGATTCCTTAGATATACTATGATCTTAAATACAAACAAAGTAACAGTCAACATGGTCAAATGATAGCAAATATATACTACATGCATACTGATAAATGATCTTTAAAAATCAAACTCATCTTATAAATCTTAGCTGGTTTCCACAAATCGCCAACGGATGTGACGATATAACTGAAATATTGTTGAAAGTGACATTAAACACCATAACCCTACTCTGCCAAATGAAAGTGTCATTCAATACAATATATAATTCAAATGATTGAGACAGAAGCCATAGGATGCCTTCTAAATTATGGTAATCTTCGTATTGCAATAATCAATCATGAAAAGTGTTGAAGAAGTCCCGTTTAAACCGTAGGAGTTGTTAGTGCAAAACTGTGTTACTGACATACAGTCCTAAAACGATATGATTCCATCAGAAGGAGGACAGGATGGGTGCAGGATAGTTTTATACATCTCTTATTTTTCAACAAATTGTCGTGTGCAAATTATCATTTCATGTCACTTAAATGTGTGAGTTTCAGGCTCCTCACCCACCAAGAACAGCCCTTGACCGGATGACAGCGGTACACGTCCATAATTATATTAGCACCTCCCGTCCCTGCCACCTACTTTACTCTACGCCACTGTGCATACCTCGTTAAGAGCTTCCATTGTCTGTATATTCTTTATTTCTGTAGAGAACAAATTTATGATCATATTAGAATACAATAATGAAGTTGAATGTGTTTAGCAAACGTTGTTGTTCACTAATACTTCTTTTAAAACAATCAAATTGAAATTTGTATCAAGCAGTCTACTTACACTCCGACTATCAAATGTAAACGGTCCAACAAACATCTAATTTTAAATAGGTTGGTTTTTAGATAGACATGTTCGAAAGAGAATTAAATTAAAATGCCATGATAAGTATTTAGCATCTTATATCCAATTGTATTTTTTCTCTCCACAATTTAATTCTTTAAAAAATCTGATTTCCTTTACTGATTGTGGAAGAACATTTACACAGGTAGTGTCTGATGTACAATCTCTGTAAATATTGTGTGTAAGTTTCATTTACATTTTGAATTGACTTAAATGCCAATTAAAATACTAGTAGAAGACAAGTGATCGAGTCAGAAATAGGTCATGCATATAATTCTAGTTTAAACATGTGCAACACCTGAATGTCAGTTGTATTTGCAGTGGCGGATTCAAAGGTTTTTTAAGGCATAACCACATAAAACTAATTTTTCTTACAAAATTATACTAGAGGCTCAAAATTACAACACGTATTAGTAGATTTGACAATGAACTGTTATCCAATGATATATATATATATATAGTCTTCCGAAGTCAACATCCATGTTCTTTCCATTTTCATCTTTTTTGTTTCGAAGACAACATCAACAATTCAATTCCCGAAATTCCCTCATCCATTTACGGACACCTACTGGAATTTATACATGTTTTTTTTCATTATTTGTGTCCAAGTTTGTTTGCCGGTTCGATACTTTCATTTCATGTTTATTTTTAGGTGGAACATACTTTAAAAGCATGCATTGTTGACATAAATACGTCAGCAGTGAGTCAAGGCTAACAGGTCAAAACCTCTTCAGGATTTTCTAGACTTTTCATTAGATAGTACGTCAAACATTAGAACACGTGTTGTCTAAAGCACTGGTTCCCAAGAACAAAACTACGATGGTCGAGAACTAACGACACTGACAAACCAGTTGAATTGTAGGATATAAATAGACTATGTTTTAAAATTTATTCTAAATTTAAAAACAGAAAACACACATTTCGGAACAGGACAAAAGTAGAAAGGCACAATTTTTGTACACTTGCTGAAATATCCACACGCATTTTGTGTTGTTCAAAGTCAATTTTCGAAAATCAAAGTATTTCTAGATATTGAAATATCCATCCACAAAATCCGCGTTGCAACAAAGAAATACCGATTTTAAGGGGGATTTATAATATATGAATGTTGCATGCATGCTCTTTCTGATATTTAAGTTACTCGTCCTCTTACAATTGACTCTATATATGGACTATATTTTTGTCTGGGCGGAAGGTTGCGACACATTTTGTGTAAAGCAGTGTCTTCCGGTTTGCATGAGCGCTAGCATTAAACGATATCTCACTTACGTTCGATCGTTTAAAAATTGCAGGGTAGGTAGATCTTGTTATGCTGAACATGTTTGCAGTTTAAACTTAACATCTATCTCTTATAGTTTTTGAAATAAAGGACAAAAAGTATTGAAATTTTGAAAATTTGATAAAAAAAAAAGAGCAATAACTCCAAATTGGGTACTCAGATTAACTTCAAAATTGCAGGGTAGGTAGATCTTGATATGCTGCACATTTTTGCCATTAAACTTAACCTTTATCTCTAATATTTTTTAAAATATCATATAAAAATGTTTAAATTAAAAAATAATAATGAAACTAGAGGCTCATAGGAGCCTGTAATCGATCACCTGGCTCAAAGTTGGCCCAGCAGTTTCAGAGGAGATAATTTTTAAGTGAATTTTGGCAAATCTTCTATTTTTAGCAATGGCCGCCATCTTCTTTGGCGGGTGGGGTTGTCGGATATAATTCTGAAGGTAGACCATCTTAAGACCATTTCACCATAGTTTGGGCCCATTTGACCCAGCGGTTTCAGAGGAGATCATTTTTAAGTGATTTTTTGCCAAATTTTCTATTTTTAGTAATGGCGGACATCTCGGCTCGCAGCCGGGTCGTCGGACAGAATTCTGAAAGGGACATAAAGACCATTCCACCATAGTTTGGGTCCAATTGGCCCAGCAGTTTCAGAGAAGAAAATTGTTAAGTGATTTTTTGCTGAATTTAAAATTTTTAGTAACGGTGGCCATATTGGTTGGCGACCGGGGTCGTCGGACACAATTCTGAAAGAGGACCACCTAAAGACCATTCCACCATAGTTTGGCCGCAATTAGCCCCGTAGTTTCAGAGGAGATAATTTGTAAGTGATTCTTTGCCAAACTAGATATTTTTTGTAACGACAGCTATCTTGGTTGGCGGCAGGGGTCATCGGACACAATTCTGAAAGAGGACCATCTGAAGACCATTCCACCATAGTTTGGGCCCAATTGGCCCTACAGTTTCAGAGAAGATAATCTTTAAGTGAATTTTTGCCAAATTTTCTATTTTTTGTAATGGCAGCCATCTTGGTTGGTGGCCGGGGTCGTCTGGCATAATTCTGAAAGAGGATCATATAAAGACCATTCCACCATAGTTTGGGCTCAATTGGACCAGCAGTTTCAGAGGAGATAATTTTTAAGTGATTTTTTGCTGAATTTCCTATTTTTAGTAACGGTGGCCATCTTGGTTGTCGGCCAGGGTCGTTGGACACAATTCTGAAAGATGACCCCCTAAAGACCATTCCACCATAGTTTGGGTACAATTGGCTCTGCAGTTTCAGAGAAGATAATGTTTAAGTGATTTTTTTGCTGAATTTTCTATTTTTAGTAACGGCAGCCATCTTGGTAGGTGGGGGATTGCCGGACACAATTCTGAAAGGGGACCACCCAAGGACCATTTCACCAAAGTTTGGTTCAAATTGGCCCAAAAGGCTGACGACAGACGGACGACGGACGCCAAATGATAGGAATAGCTCACATGACCCTTCGGATCAGGTGAGCTGAAAAGGGCAACAACTCCTAGACGGGTAATCAGATTTACTTCAAAATTGCATCGCAGCCGCAAGTGATAAAGTTGACCAGTTGCTTGCCCATGGTCGATGGTTCTCTCCGGGTACTCCGGCTTCCTCCACCACTAAAACTGGTCGCCATGATATAGCTGAAATATTGTTGAAAGTGGCGTTAAAACACCAAAAATCAAAAATCAAAATCAAAATTGCAGGGTAGTTAGATCTTGCTGTGCTAATCATTTTTACCCCGTCAGATTTCTGATATTATTAACGGTTTTTGAGTTATTATCAAAAACGTGCAATTTTACCATATGTTCTATTTATAGTAACAGTGGACATGTTTGTTGGCCGAATGGAACCAAATGAAGAAATATTATAGAGAATCTTACATAGATGCTTCCTGTCAAGTTTGGCTCTATTTGGCCAAGCAGTTTCAGAGGAGAAGATTTTTTTAACATTAGCCAATCAGAAACAAGAATTTCCCTTGAAGGCCATATGTAGAACATTATAGATATGATAGAACATTAATGGCATGGTTCATAGTGCTTCTGTTACAGGACACCGTCAATGATACCTACAATAGATAGAACATTAGTGGCATGGTTTACAGTGCTAGAGTTAGAGGACACCGTCAAGGATATCTACAATAGATAGAACATTAGTGGCATGGTTGATAGTGCTTCTGTTACAGGACACCGTCCAGGATGCCTATTATAGATATACCATTAGTGGCATGGTTTATAGTGCTTCAGTTAGAGGACACCGTCAAGGATACCTACAATAGATAGAACATTAGTGGCATGGTTTATAGTGCTTCAGTTAGAGGACACCGTTAAGGATACCTACAATAAATGGAACATTAGTGCATGATTTATTGTAGTATGTCTGTTACATGACACCGTCCAGGATACCTACATTACATGTTCTATATCTTTGAACTTCGGCTTCAATCTAAGTGGTACAATTGTTGACCGTTACGAAATATCCTATGTACAGTTGACAACATGATATTGAACGATTGATACATCGTTGTTTATATATACATTGTATATATATATAGGGTAGAGATGCCGGTAATTTCCTTTGATAGCCGCCATTTTGTTTTCTGGTATTGAAAATGACCAAAATTGACATTTTCAAAAATGTAATATTTACTCTTTAATCCCTTTTTTGTTGTCTCCAACTGTTATTGTTAAGTTTGCTGGTCACCATGATATAGCTGAAATATTTAGTTGAAAGTGGCGTTAAACACCAAAAATCAAATCAATCATCATCTATTTATACCACTAGATGTTAATCAATCAATCAATCAATCAATCAAACAATCAAAATCAATCAATCAATCAATTTACCTTATAGACTACAATTATTATAGTACCTTACAACAGTGATGAGGTAAACAGCCTTACAACACTGTATCTCACTGTCCTGAGGTTTAACAGTGGAACTGGACATCGCTGTTGATGTTGACTGTAGACAGAACGTTAGCAACACAATATATCACAGTGTTTATGTTGTTTAACAGTGGAACTGTACACCGTTGTTGA
>MJUT01026745.1:359605-374854 GCA_002080005.1 Gigantidas platifrons
CAAAAGAAAAAGTACAAAATGACAAACAACATACACATAAAACTGCAGAACGAGTAACAAGAACCCCACTAAAAATCGGGGGTGAACTCACGTGCTCCGGAAGAGTCAGCAGTTCCTGCTCCACTAGGGGCACCCGTCGTGTTAATCTAGTTACAAACCCGGTGATAAGACATGAATGAGGAAAGGACCGGGAAGTGTTTACGACAAGTGGAACATATCTGTGGTCATTTGTGACACAGATATTCCATAACGGTCAACCAAGTCATGGTGGCGACCGTAAAACGCTCGAAGTGATGACTTCAACAAAAACACAACACAATAAGTGTTGGGCACCACTCTACATAAACAAACAGAAATAACACAAATAAGACATTTTGTACTTTACATATGTATTGCTGATTACCCCTTGGGTATCTTCAAACTCTTCTTTGTTTTAAATTTCCTGATATGACAAACATTTATTTATCTTCAGTGACAATATTACTAATAAAAAAGACACAATTATAACAATATTTTTCAAGAGTAAAAAAAAATCTTATTTCTTTAATATTAAAATTAAGCTTAATGGGCTGACTCATGATGTTAATAATATTGTTTTCCTCTTCATCTTTTATTGGCAAATAGTCTTAACAAATTAAGAACAATATATCTTCGAAATGGATTTAACTTATCAGAAATATTTTCCAAACCCTCCGTTTTTAAGTATAATATCTTATATAATATCCTCTATATTTTTCTGTATAACTTAGAAGTAAAATTTTGCAAGGGGACATATTCATGAGATCAAGAAGTTTGTAATGCCAAGACATTTTTAGTGCCTTACGGAAAGATTTAATATGTGGCAATGTTAACCCCCCCCCCCTTATTTTTGGTATCAAATTTTAAATCATTCCTACAGAGGACACCTGGCTTAGTGTATTGTACAACAATTATCTGATAAAATAGTAAAATAATAATAGTATTTGTGGTTTAAACACAATTCAATTCGATCAAAATTGTAGATAAACTAATAAAAAACTCAACGATAGATGTACATGTATACAATTTAAAATCTTGTGGTAAAAAATGTTTTCTTGACTGTAATACAATTCGTGAATCTTAATCACGTTGTCTTAGTATCATAAAAACAGTTCGTTATGTGAAGTGGCCCAAAGGAAAATAAAAAATGCATGATTATAAAGACACGTATTAAAAATATGATTGATTTATTGTGTTTAGCGCCATTTTCAGCAATATTTCAGCACCTGTCTTATAATTTACCAACGCCACATTGGTGATAGGCTTCTATGAGTTGCTAAGTAATCCAACTATATAACTCATTGAGTCACCTGGGACCTGTTAAAAAATAGATCTATATGAATTTTAATTTAAATTTTTGGTGTTTAAAGCCACTTTCAGCAATATTTCAGCTTTATCATGGCGACCAGTTTTAGTGGTGAAGGAAGCTGGAGTGCCCGGTTAGAATCACCGACCATGGGCAAGCAACTGGTAAACTTTATCACTTGCGGTTACCACTCGAGTGCACCCTTTTTGTGATTTACAAAGCTGGGCACGAACCCATGGCATATTGGTGATAGGCTTGTATGAGTTGTTAGAGCCAACGACCTAACTCATTGAGCAACCCGTGCCCCTTAGATATATATGTATATACATGTTACATCTATGCAGTCATAAATAAACTGGGTCTTCCCTTGTACATTCTGGAGAGAAGAATAGTGTACTGCAGAAATAACTTAGAGAACAAATATTGGTGTAACAAGTCCAACCAAATAATGGTGGAAAAGGTTCTACAAAATGATGGTGAAAAATTAGGTTCAACAAAATGATGGTGGAAAATTAGGTTCTACAAAATGTAGTTGGAAAAGTATGTTCAAGAAAATGATGGTAGAAAATTAGGTTCAACAAAATAATGGTGGAAAGTGTTCAACAAAATGATGGTTGAAAATTAGGTTCAACAAAATGAAGTTGGAAAAGTAGGTTCAACAAAATGATGGTGGAAAATTAGGTTCAACAAAATAATGGTGATAAATGTTCAACAAAATGATGGTGGAAAAATCAGTAACGCATCAAAGGTGCAAAGGCCGAGTTGCAGATATATGGATGGACAATGCCTAGTTATATAATTCTGAACCCTAGTCTTTGCTGTGATATTTATAAATAGCATCAAATTTTTGTACTATTTTTAGAAGTTGTGACCTTGACCTTTGACCTACAAACCTCAATATCAATAGGCTTCTCCTCTCACCATCAGGCATGTGTGTACCAAGACTGATTTTGTCTGTTTATTGATTCAATAGTTTTTACTTTCCCTTTGGAAGGTTGCTCTGTGTTCGGTAATTTTGTTATTACCCTTATTTAGATCCGGCATTTCGTTATTAAGATATCGTGCGGAAGCAAAACAAGTATCTATTTTTTGTTCTATTTTTAGAAGTTGTGACCTTGACCTTTGTCCTACAAACCTTGATATCAATAGGTTTCCTCCTCTCACCATCAGATATGTGTGTACCAAGTTTCATTTAGACCCAACTGAACAATTCGCTCTTAAGATATTATGCGGAAACGAAAAAAGTATCAAATGTTTGTTCTATTTTTAGATGTTGTGACCTTGACATTTGTCCTACTAACCTCATATCGATAGGCTTCCTCCTCTCACCAGGCATGTGTGTACCAAGTTTCATTTAGATCCGATATTTCGCTCTTAAGATATCGTGCGGAAACAAAAAAGTATCTAAATTTTGTTCTATTTTTAGAAGTTGTAACCTTGACCTTTGACCTACCAACCATAATATCAATAGGCTTCCTTCTCTCACCATCAGGCATGTGTGTTCCAAGATTCATTTCGATCCGACATTTTGTTCTTTAGATACCGTGCGAAAGCAAAACAAGTATCTAATTTTTGTTCTAGTTTTAGAAGTTGTGACCTTGACCTTTGTCCTACTAACCTCAATATCAGCAGGTGTCCTCCTTTCGCCATCAGGCATGTATGTACCAAGTTTCATTTAGATCTGACATTTCATTCTTAAGATATCGTGTGGAAACGAAAAAAGTATCAAATTTTTGTTCTATTTTTAGAAGTTGTGACCTTGACGTTTGTCCTACTAATCTCATATCGATAGGCTTCCTCCTTTCACCAGGCATGTGTGTACCAAGTTTCATTTAGATCCGATATTTCGTTCTTAAGATATCGCGCGGAAATGAAAAAAGTATCTAAACTTTGTTCTATTTTTTGAAGTTGTGACCTTGACCTTTGACCTACAAACCTTAATATCACTAGGCATCCTTCTCTCACCATCAGGCATGTGTGTACCAAGATTCATTTAGATCCGACATTTTGTTCTTTAGATATCGTGCGTAAACAAAACAAGTATCTAATTTTTGTTCTATTTTTAGAAGTTGTGACCTTGACCTTTGTCCTACTAGCCTCAATATCAGCAGTCTTCCTCCTTTTGCCATCAGGCATGTATGTACAAAGTTTCATTTAGATCCAACATTTCGTTCTTACGATATGGTGTGGAAACGAATAAAGTATCAATTTTTTTTCTATTTTTAGAAATTGTGACCTTGACCTTTGTTCTACAAGCCTCATTATCAACAGACTTCCTCCTCTCACTATCAGGCATATGTGTGCCAAGTTTCATTTAGATCCTACATGTTGTTCTTGAGATATCGTGCGGAAACGAAAAAAGTATCAAATGTTTGTTCTATTTTTAGACGGTGTGACCTTGATCTTTGTCCTACGATCCTGAATATCAATAGGCTTCCTCCTCTCACCACCTGCCATGTGTGTACCAAGTTTCATTTAGATCAGACATTTCATTCTTAAGATATTGTGCGGAAACGATTGCCCCCCGGACGCCCGGACTTCCGAACGCCCTAACGCCATTCATCATATTATAAGCCGAGTTCGTCTTTGTCGGAACTCAGCTAAAAATAAGCTTAAAATGGTGTTGGAATATTAATTTCAACAAAGTGATGGTGGAAAAGATTCAACAAATTGATGGTGGAAAATTAGGCTACAACAAAATGATGGTGAAAATTTATATTCAACAAAATGATGGTAGGAAAATTATGTTTAGCAAAATGAGGGTGGAAAAGTATGTTCAACAAAATGATGGTGGAAAATTAGGTTCAACAAAATAATGGTGGAAAATGTTCAACAAAATGATGGAGGAATATGTTCAACAAAATGATGGAAAATTAGGTTCAACAAAATGATGGTGGAAAATTAGGTTCAACAAAATGATGGTGGAAAAGTATGTTTAACAAAATGATGATGGAAAATTAGATTTAACAAATTGAAGGTGGAAAATTAGGTTCAACAAAATGATGGTGGACAATTAGGTTCAACAAAATGATGGTGGAAAATTAGGTTCAACAAAATGATAGTGGATAATTAAGTTCAACAAAATGATGGTGGAAAGTTATGTTCAACAAAATGATGGTGGGAAGTTATGTTCAACAAAATGGTGTTGGGATATTAATTTCAACATTGAAAATGATGGTGGAAAAGATTCAACAAATTGATGGTGGAAAATTAGGCTACAACAAAACGATGGTGAAAATTTATGTTCAACAAAATGATGGTGGAAAATTAGGTTCAACAAAATGATGGTGGAAAATTAGGTTTAAAAAATACTGGTGGAAAATGTTCAACAAAATGATGGAGGAAAATGTTCGACAGAATGATGGTGGAGAATTAGGTTCAACAAAATGATGATGGAATATTAGGTTCAACAAAATAATGGCGGAAAATTAGGTTCAACAAAATAATGGCGTGAGTCGTTGTTTAGAGAGAACATGAAGTTAGGCAATAGTGTGAATCATTGCTTAGAGATAACAGGGGGTTAGAGCTGGCCAATAGTGTGAATCATTACTTAGAGAGAACAAGATATGCGTCCTTTACACGACGGGTGTCACTAGCAGAGCAGGAACTGCTAACCCTTCCGAAGCACATGAGTTCACCCCCAGTTCTTAGTGGGGTTCGTGTTACGTGGGTGTGCTAAGGCTGTTTCACGTGGTTTTATTTCATAAGTTGCTCCCCTTTGTAATAGATTCCGTCTGACGTTGCATCCATGGAAACGTACTCTTCATGGGTGAACTTTCAGAGGAAAAGCTGTTTTAGAAATCGACCAATAAGAAACAAGAATTGCCTATGACAGCCATGTTTGTTAACGGATCAAAACAGAATGAGCAATTCCCATAGAGGCCTAATATAGAGGCTTCCTACCACGTTTCCGTCCATTGGCCCAAGCTGTTTCAGAGTAGAAGATTTTTAGAAATCGACCAATCAGAAACAAGAATTGCCTGCGGCGACCATGCTTGTTAATGGATTTAGACAAAATTAGCATTCTTTAGAGGACCTTCCATAGATGCTTCCTACCAAGTTTCCATTCATTTGGCAAAGCGATTTCAAAGGAGATTTATTAGAAATCAACCAATCAGAAACAAGAAATGCCTGTGGTGGCCATGTTTATCAATGGATCGGGAAAAATGAGCACTATTAATAGAGGACCTTCATTAGATGCTGCATACCAAGTTTCGCTTCATTTGGTCACACGGCTTCAGAGGAGAAGATTTTTAAAAATCAACCAATCAGAAACAAGAATTGCCTATGGCGGCCATGTTTGTTAACGGATGGGGACGAAATCATCCATCATTATAGAGGATCTTCCATAACTACTTCCTACCGAGTTTCGATTCATTTGGTCAGGCGGTTTCAGAGATTTTTTAGAAATTAACCAATCAGAAACAAGAATTGCCTGGGGCGGCCATGTTTGTTATCGGATCGTGACGTAATTAGCAATCTGTACAGAGGACCTTCCATAGATGCTTCCCACCAAATTTCGGTTCATTTGGCCATGCGTTTTCGGAGGAGAAGATTTTAAATAATAGTCCAATCAGAAAAAAGAATTGCCTGTAGCAGCCATGTTTGTTAATGGATGGGCACAAAATGAGCAATCTTTATAGAGGACCCTCCATAGATGCTTCCTACCAAGTTTCAGCTCATTTGGCTAAGGGGTTTCAGAGAAGTTTAAAATGTGAAAGGTTAACGGACGATGGACAACAAACGAAGAATGCCAAGTGATGGCAAAAGCTCACATTATATTGCCTTTGGCAAAGTGAGTTAAAAACATACTTTCAGCAAACAAATTATTTTCATTGATTGATATGAAAAGAAAGTTTATAAGTAGTGATAATTATAAATTCCATCAATATCAATAAAACACTTTACCTTTCATCTTAACTGAACTTGGGCTGTCGTGATCGTATGGTAGTTGAATTTACAACTACCTGTGCAATCGTTGCCTATTACTTTTCGTTGTGATGTTGGCAAGGTGTACTCGATAAAACATTGATTATGTGATAAAGTTTTTCAGTGACTTGCGACTGGTCTGTGGATTTCTCTGGGTACTCCAATTTCCGCCACAAAAGTAGTCACTGAAATATTTTTGAAAGTGGTGTTAAACACCTAGCCTCCAATGGACAAATGATGGATCAAAAGTTTGTGTATGTAGTGTATAACATAAAACATGTTTGGGTCATAATGTGGCATATCTTTACAAGTACTAATAATACTACAACAATATTGTTTCCCACACAATTCTGGGAACTGTTATTTATATATACATATAATGTCATTAAACAATGTACTGAAAAAGAAACAACTTCACTTTCAAATGTTTTATTAACAATTAAATTAAATTATCTCCATGATCTCAAAATTATGTTTCAGTGTTTACTGCATCTTAATATGTACATGTAGGTATGGTGGAATCCTGATTTATTGTCTGAACTGAAAACTACAATTATTCATGTGTTTCTGAATCATTAAATAAATATTCAATTACTTAATTCATCACATCTTTCTGTCTATATCTGAATATTGAATCCAAAATATCCATACCATTGTATTCTTTGGATTTGTACATGAAAAATCGCAAATAGACTATGAGGAATCAAACACATTGTTTTACATCATATGTACATTTTTGCAAGATAATCTTGTATAATGTGTCCTGTTCACTACCACATGTAATACACACAGACCCTACACCATACAAACAGCTCCAAAATTCTATTTTATTTATGGATTACTTCTGATCATGCAAATGTATGAGTATATATCTGGGTTATTTCTCAGCCAAATATTCCTGTTCCTTTAAAATGTATGCTGATTCGTCTGTGGTATTTAAATCTTCTTTGAGTTTAAATCATCCATTGGTTTTTTTTCTTTGTGTTGACTCTGCAAAAAAATACCAAGTTAGTCAAAAGACTCACTGTACATGTATCAACCTAAATCTAATAGACAATTTAAGCATTTCCACCTTAAAAAAATATGTATTTTTACATGCTTTTAATACAACCCCTTTATAGAGTGAAAAAAAATAGGCTCCAGGGAGCCTGTTGTCACTCACCAGAGATGTTAGATATTAAAATGATGTCTTTTGAAAGGAAACTGCAAGAACAAACTTGATCTGTGTATTATTCATTTAAAGATAGTTCAAAAATTCTAAATTGATGCAATAATCAGATGGACTTAATAACACAGAGAAACCAACAAGCATCTGCTGAGGGTTCAGCAAATAATGTGTATGAAATTTTGTCAGAAATCAAATATAAAAAATATAACAAAATACCATGAACTGAAACTGTAATTAAGTTAAATTTTTGCGAAAAATGGGGAGGAGAGGCAAAAACATCAATATTCCTCGTAAATAATGAACAATTAAGTTGCACGTTCAATGCTGATATTGTCATAATTTACTTAAAGACAGAACTTTCTTAAAATCAAGAAATAGTATTTATCCTGCATGCAATCATTATCATTTTTGTATGATAATTACAGTAGGAATGAATTTGAATTCGAATGTTGGTGTTTAATGCCACTTTCAGCAATATTTCAGCTATATCATGGCGACAAGTTTCAGTAGTGGAGGAAGCCAGAGAAAACCACCGACCCTGGACACATCAACTGGTAAACTTTATCACTTGCGGCTGCGAGTCGAGTGCATCCTTTTTGTGATTTACAAAGCCGGACGCGAACCCACGCCGTATTGGTGATAGGCTTGTATGATTTGTTAGATCCAACGACCTAACTCATTCAGCCACCCGGGCCCCTAAATAATTACAGTAGGTAAATAAATACACTTTTGTAGGGCTAAGGTTAGTGTTATGGTGTTCAATGCCACTTTCAACAATATTTCAGTTTAAAAATATGTGGCGGTCAGTTTTATTTGTAGAGGAAACTGGAGTACCTGGAAAAAAAGACAGACCTGTCGCAAATCACTGACAACCTCAATCACATAATGTTGTATCGAGTAAACCTCGCCATCTGCGGGATTCCAACTCGCAACTTTAGAGGTGATAGGCACTGATTGCACTGGTAGTTGTTAATCCAACTACCATACGATCACGACCACGACGGCTCCTACATTGTTGTATCACCCTTCTGTAGTATATACAAATAACAATCTCTAGATACTCCATGAACATAGCGAAGAGTAAGAAACAAGATCAACTGTCAGCTAATGCTTACTTATGATACCCCCGCTCTTTGGCAAACAGGAAGTAGGAATGCGACAGGTCCAAAAATGCTTCCCAAGATATGGAGTACCTATATGAAGCTTGTGACCAAATATCAGATTTCTGCCATCAATAGTTACTGAGAAAAATGTGACGAAAAATGAGCATATATATATGTTCAATGTGTATAAAAATCAAAGTCTACAGGAAGTAGAAATCTGATGGGTCCAAAAACGCTTCCTACAATATGGCATACCTATATGAAGTTTGTGATCAAATATCAGCTTTCTGACATCAATAGTTGCTGAGATAAATGCGACAAATAATATCTTGCACGGACGGACGAATGGACAGAGTTAAAACAGTATACCTCCTCCCCCTCCGGAGAGCGGGGGTATAATAAAACAGTATTACCATACCAGGACTCCACATCGGAACCTGCAACCTGACCACTGTGGACCAGTGCTGCCCCCAGCTACATCTAGCTTAGATTTCAATCTCACCTCCATTTTACACACACATCAGTGGAAGGCAAACTAATTAATCTGTGCATGTCTTATCGACTTGAAAAGAAGTTTTCCTTTATCTTAAAGTTGGTGGCAAATCGTGGTTTTCGTTTATAATTGATTAAATAAATAAAAAATGTACATGTATGGTGTATAATAGACTGATGATGTAATGTATTACTACCACGTGTTTCCAACCGGGTCACAGGGACTTCCTCCCAGACACTTGACTAAATTTGCGCCACTGAAGAATATTTTTCTTACTGTCGATCTGTTACCCACTGAAAAATATGGGTAACACTGTATGCTTTGATACATGAACTGATGTAGAATGCCGTGATTATGGCGTAAGGGTTATTTCATTTAAAACGTAACATTGGTGCATTTATACGTGTAAGATATTGGAATAAAATAGAAGGTAAAATTCTAACAAGGGCAACGCAAAGCGTGGCGTATCCCCTTGCCTGAAAATTGGACCCAATGACCTTGAAAATCAATTGTTAATCCAACTACCATACGATCACGACCACGACGGCTCCTACATTGTTGTATCACCCTTCTGTAGTAGATACAAATAACAATCTCTTGATACTCCATGAACATAGCGAAGAGTAAGAAACAAGATCAACTGTGACCTAATGCCTACTTATGATACCCCCGCTCTTTGGCAAACAGGAAGTAGGAATGTGACAGGTCCAAAAATGCTTCCCAAGATATGGAGTACCTATATGAAGCTTGTGACCAAATATCAGATTTCTGCCATCAATAGTTGCTGAGGAAAATGCGACGAAAAATGTGCATACATTTTGTATGTTCAATGTGTATAAAAACCAACTAGGTCGGCAAACAGGAAGTAGGAATCTAACGGGTCCGAAAAGGCTTCCCATGATATGAGGTACCTATATGAAGCTTGTGACCAAATATAAGATTTATGTCATCAATAGTTGCTGAGGAAAATGTGACGAACAATGTGCACATATGTTCAATGTGAATAAAAACCAACTAAGTCGGCAAACAGGAAGTAGGAATCTGACGGGTCCAAAAACGCTTCCTACAATATGGCATACCTATATGAAGCTTGTGATCAAATATCAGCTTTCTGCCATCAATAGTTGCTGAGATAAATGCGACGAACAATATATTGGACGGACGGACGAACGGACAGAGTTAAAACAGTATACCCCCTCCGGGGAGCGGGGGTAAAATAAGACAGTATTACCATACCAGGACTCCACATCGGAACCTGCAACCTGACTACTGTGGACCAGTGCTGCCCCTAGCTACAACTAGCTTAGATTTCAATCTCACCACCCCCCCCCCACCTCCATTTTACACACACATCAGTGGAAGGCAAACTAATTAATCTGTGCATGTCTTATCGACTTGAAATGAAGTTTTTTTTTTATCTTAAAGTTGGTGGCAAATCGTGGTTTTCGTTTATAATTGATTAAATAAATAAAAAATGTACATGTATGGTGTATAATAGACTGATGATGTAATGTATTACTACCACGTGTTTGTAACCGGGTCACAGGGACTTGCTCCCAGACACTAAATTTGCACCACTGAAGAATATTTTTCTTACTGTCGATCTGTTACCCACTGAAAAATATGGGTAACACTATGCATTGATACATGAACTGAAGTAGAATGCCGTGATTATGGCGTAAGGGTTATTTCATTTAAAACGTAACATTGGTGCATTTATACGTGTAAGATATTGGAATAAGATAGAAGGTAAAATTCTAACAAGGGCAATGCAAAGCGTGGCGTATTCCCTCGCTTGAAAATTGGACCCGGTGACCTTGACCTTTGACCTTGAAAATCAATAGGGTTCCAGACTCTCCTAAGGAGTAAGTATGTACCAAGTTTAGTCAAAATCCATTGAAGGGTGTTGATTATAGAGTGTTTACAAGGAAGTTACATGGTAAAAAATTTGACCCGGTGACCTTGACCTTTGACCTTGAAAATCAATCGAGTTCCAGATTCTCTTAAGGACTAAGAATGTACCAAGTTTGGTCAAAATCCATTGAAGGATGTTGATTCTAGAGTGTTCACAAGAATGCTACGGAAGGACGGAAGGGTTACTATATTCCTTCGCAACTTCATTGGCAAGGGGATAATAAATTAATCTTAAGAGTCATATGTCATTTTATACGTGTTTTGATTGGTTTAAAAAGTTGAGGTTATTTGTCAATGTACGGAATCTAAAAATAAACGTCGTTCTCAAGGCGTCACGTGCCATTGTCATCGGTCGATTTTCTTTAAATGAGACACCTTTGGGGTTATTTAAATTTATTTCTGATTATTTGCCTTATTTTTCAATATAAAACAAAAAAAGTTTGAATTAATTTACAAGGATTGATCGAAAATGTTGATTGCTTAGATTTGGACAAAGTTGTTGATGAGTTTTTATCAAGAAAAAAAAGGCACATTTGTCAGTGACTCTTTTATGATGTTTATAACAAAAATTGCTATTATTTTTAAGATTTAATTTGTGCATGTAAAAAGTCATTTTTATTATTTTTAATTATAATGAGAATCATTTTAACATTATTTAAAAAAAAATTAAGAAAAAACTTGGAAGTCTTAAAACAGAATCATATTTAAATATTTATAACATTTAAATTGTAATCATTGTTGGTATATGAAACTATATGACCACTTTAAAAAAAAAATTATTTAATTTTTATCTTGGCTGTTCAGTTATTCAGATTGTACAATGTATATTGTCTGCTGTGTATTTTGTTGTATAGTTTTAAAGAAAATATATAATTTTTTATATATAACATGTATTTGTATGTGCCCTTACAAAATACTTTCGCGCGTTTAATGTGCCCTAGCAATTGACTTTCAGGCGCTTCATGTGCCCTTTTTCACAATAAATTACCATGCCCCTTTTGAAAGCTGGGGGAAACACTAAGCGATGTTCCTCTCTAATTAGTATTAGTCCCCAAGAGTATCATTCGACCAGTAAATAGTGTTTTGGCACTGACATGGTTTATTAGAGATATTTTTTACTGAAATTTACAGTTCCTAATGTACTTATTAATAAAACTAAAATTCTCCTCTCTCAGACATAGATGACCGTAGCTGATATTGGGTTACCTGTTTAGGTCCTTTGGTTTTATTGCTTCCAAAACTATATATTATTTGGCTTTCCAATCTTTTGATTTTGAGTTTCACCTGATGAACGTTATTCCAGAAATGCGTCGTGCGAACCTAATTTGGTATCTATGTTTTTATTGTGTCTAAGTGTTGGAAAGTTTCTCTTACGAACTTCTTATTAATTAAATGTGAATCAACTAATATACGTTACATATAGTCTCTAACATTGTTTACCGTTTATTGCGATAATTTCTCAAATCAAGATAGTTAAATTTTCACATTTTAAAGTTCGAGGTTTACCGAGATCTTTAAAATGTGAAAATTTAACTATCGAGATTTTGAGAAATTATCGTAATAAATGGGAAACAATGTTAGAGATTGTTTCTCTAATGAACCACTAAAAAATATTTGTTTGATTCTTTTTCTCACTAATTTAACAAAATATATGGCCATTTTTCACTTTCTCAAATCGACGTCCAATGACGTCACTGACGTATTCTTCAAATTGACGTCCAATGACGTCACTGACGCAGACGTTACACCCGTTAAGGAATGTTTTTGAAGCAATGATGGAGAAGGTACAAGATTCCAGATGAGGGGTTCTTGATGACGGTACGGTTAATTACGTTAGTTACGGTTAATTAAAAAAAATTATTGATACAATGACATTTTGCGAAACGTAACATTTTTTAGGGAAAAGTAGCGTGAAATGCTTATCTCACCCACGGGTTGAGACATAATTAGAGTAATTTACCAATCAGCGACTGAGAACAAAGTGATCCACACGTTGATCATCAATTTCTTCTCACACGGGTTGAGAAGTGTGAAAATTGAACAAGAATTAGAGAATTGTAAGTCTGAACTTTAACTTACATGTACATGTAACTTCTTATTAATTAAATGTGAATCAACTAATATACGTTACATATAGTCTCTAACATTGTTTCCCGTTTATTACGATAATTTCTCAAATCAAGATAGTTAAATTTTCACATTTTAAGGTTTACCGAGATCTTTAAAATGTGAAAATTTAACTATCGAGATTTTGAGAAATTATCGTAACAAACGGGAAACAATGTTAGAGATTGTTTCTCTAATGAACCACTAAAAAATATTTGCTTGATTCTTTTTCTCACTAATTTAACAAAATATATGACCATTTTTCACTTTCTCAAATCGACGTCCAATGACGTCATAGACGTATACTTCAAATTGACGTCCAATGACGTCACTGACACAGACGTTACACCCGTTAAGGAATGTTTTTGACGCAATAATGGAGAAGGTACAAGATTCCAGATGAGTGGTTCTTGATGACGGTACGGTTAGTTACGGTTAATTAAACAATTTTATTGATACAATGACATTTTGCGAAACGTAACATTTTTACGGGAAAAGTAGCGTGAAATGCTTATCTCACCCACGGGTTGAGACATAATTAGAGTAATTTACCAATCAGCGACTGAGAACAAAGTGATCCACACGTTGATCATCAATTTCTTCTCACACAGGTTGAGAAGTGTGAAAATTGAACAAGAATTAGAGAAATGTAAGTCTGAACTTTAACTTACATGTACATGTAATGTTGCTTAGGGAAATCTTTGATTGATTGATTAATTGATTGATTGATATTTCATGCCAACTTTAACAGTATTTCAGCTATATCGTGGCATGAACAATTTTACAAATAAATTTCCACATCTACCAGACTTTTAGAAATAAAACTTTTGTTTATACCACATCTACCACACTCTTAGAAATAAAAGTGTTGTTTATACCACATCTACCAGACTCTTAGAAATAAAACTTTTGTTTATACCACATCTACCAGATTCTTAGAAATAAAACTTTTGATTATACCACATCTACCAGATTCTTAGAAATAAAACTTTTGTTTATACCACATCTACCAGCTTCTTAGAAATAAAACTTTTGATTATACCACATCTACCAGACTCTTAGAAATAAAACTTTTGTTTATACCACATCTACCAGACTCTTAGAAATAAAACTTTTGTTTATAAAACAATTGTGTTATATGTGCAAATAAAAGAAAAATTAAAAGGATAAAAACATATTATTTAGAACTATATACAAAAATCAATTTCCTAAAAAAAAATCTAAATAATATCGCCCGACACATTTGTAAATAAATCAGTTAAATTATTGAAATTGTAGAATGTCTGACGAACGTCACAAACATCTACACAGTCAATTAAACATGTTGTTCATTTATTTATACATTGTGGTTAGCATGTATATTTTTGTTTGGTGCGATTAACTTTTTTCGTATTACTGGGTTTTCTATATGTTGCGTCAGTTGATCCGTCTGAAATGTCTGAAACAGTATGCTATGTAGATGCTGGAATATTATCCACCCAAGTAACCATCTTTGTTAATTTCGATCTTACATGTACATGTAATATACATCATAGAGAATTTTCTTAACTGTCTTCACAGAAACTGACAAACTTCAATTATTTCAAAGAAATTTTAACTTTTTTTTCATTTTGAGGATTAAATTAGGTTTAAGGGTATTTTTTATTATCAATTTCCGAAATATTCTGCTATTTTATGACTTCATTTAAAACTAGAGACTCACCTACATGTAGGTCGGTATCACTAACCTAATTATTCATATACAGGCCATGTGATGGCAAAACCTCACGTGACCAAAAACAACTTTAAATACAAAATGTATCCTCAGTGCTGTCATTACCAATGGGCATGCTGGGCAGTTTCCCGGGGAGCCCATGAGCACAGGGGCCCCATGCTAATCTATGAATGTTGTGTACAGCATGTTTTTAAATGTTTAAACACTAATTTTGTTGGAAGTACGAATTCAATAAATATATTTTTAATTTTATCGATCATTTACATTTTTATTCCTGTGAGTGGTTGTGTAGGTAGGGGCTCCAATGCACTCTTTTTCCCGGGGGCTATAATGCTGTTAAGACGGCCCTGAATATTCTATCTTTAATTTGAAAATAAAGTACCTTTTCCGAGTTTTCGTTGTGTGTCAGTTTTACTCCTCAGCAATGTCTGTATCGTTGTCTCGTCTCTATTAGTGTGATATTCTCCATTACTGAAGTGAATACCTGGTCTGTTCGTT
>MJUT01026745.1:376238-386308 GCA_002080005.1 Gigantidas platifrons
AACTTTTGTTTATAAAACAATTGTGTTATATGTGCAAATAAAAGAAAAATTAAAAGGATGAAAACATATTATTTAGAACTATCTACAAAAATCAATTTCCTAAAAAAAATCTAAATAATATCGCCTGACACATTTGTAAATAAATCAGTTAAATTGTTGACATTGCAGAATGTCTGACGAACGTCACAACCATCTACACAATAAATTAAACATGTTGTTCATTTATTTATAGAATGTGGTTAGCATGTATATTTTTGTTTGGAGTGATTAACTTTTTTCGTATTACTGGGTTTTCTATGTTCCGTCCGTTGATCCGTCTGAAATGTCTGAAACAGTATGCTATGTAGATGCTGGAAAATTATCCACCCAAGTAACTATCTTTGTTAATTTCGATCTTACATGTACATGTAATATACATCATCGAAAATGTTCTTAACTGTTTTCACAGAAACTTACAAACTTCAATTATTTCAAAGAAATTTTAACTTTTTTTTTTAATTTTGAGGATTAAATTAGGTTTAAGGGTATTTTTTATTATCAATTTCCGAAATATTCTGCTATTTTATGACTTCATTTAAAAATAGAGACTCACCTGAGTCTGTATCACTAACCTAATTATTCATATACAGGTCTTGTGATGGCAAAACCTCACGTGACCAAAAACAGCTTTAAATATCCTCAGTGCTATCATTACCAATGGGCATGCTGGGCAGTTTCCCGGGGAGCCCATGAGCACAGGGGCCCCATGCTAATATATGAATGTTGTGTACAGCATATTTTTAAATGTTTAAACACTAATTTTGTTGGAAGTACGAATTCAATAAATATATTTTTAATTTTATCGATCATTTACATGTTTATTCCTGTGAGTGGTTGTGTAGGTAGGGGTTCCAATGCACTCTTTTGCCCTGGGGCTATACTGCTGTTAAGACGGCCCTGAATATTCTATCTTTAATTTGAAAATAAAGTACTTTTTCCGAGTTTTCGTTGTGTGTCAGTTTTACTCCTCAGCCCTGTCTGTATCGTTGTCTCTATTAGTGTGATATTCTCCGTTACTGAAGTGAATACCTGGTCTGTTCGTTCGGAAATTTTCGGAAGAATATTGGGGTTCATCATTGCATCGTCAGTAACTAATGGCAACGTTGACGACGAAAACGCAGAATCCATGGTACATGTACTACTGGGATCTACAACAAACAAAATGTATCTTAAGAATTAGTATTTTTGGGTCACAATTGCATACAGGTTTTGGTTGATGGTGTTTAACGCCACTTTCAACAATAATTCAGTTATATCGTGGAGGTTAAGTAAAGGAAGTTGTGTTTTATGACGGATACAAAATATCCATTTATCAAATTACAATGGATCTTTTCCATTTTACGGATATTTTCATCCTTGACATTTACCGGACTTGACTACTATATATAGCTAGAATGCGAATAAGTGAGTGAGTGATTGTTGTTTAACATTATGATATAGTTGAAAAATTGCTGAGTTGGCGTTAAAACAACAATAAATCACTCACAACCCTTGATCAATACAATCCATTCAGGAAACCTCTAGGAATTACCTTCACCAATACACCTTGATACCTCTATCAAATCCCTTGGGAATATTATGAGGGTTTTATTGTGTTTAACGCCACTTTCAACAATATTTTAATTATATTAGTGGCGGTCAGTTTTATTGGTGGAGGAAACGGGAGTATCCAGAGAAAACCATCGACCTGTCACAAGTAACTAACAAACTTGTTCACATAATATTGTGCACCTCGCCCTGGTTGAGATTCGAACTCACAACATCAGTGGTGATAAGCACGGATTGCATATAGGTATAGTTCTAAATCCAACTACCATACGATCACGGACATGACAGCCCCGCTGGGTGGATTATTTAGAGATCTCGGGTTGATTAAGCTTAGCTGCAGAACCATAGGTCCGCAAATATCAGAAAACTGGCCAAGGACCATAAGGGCTACTGTTCCGCAGCTACAAACGTAGATTAAGCTGTGCTATTGAAGAAGTAACGGAATATGATCTATTAATAGATAGTGTTACGATTTAAGAGTTATGAATATGATAATTAATTGTTTGTATGTGTATTTATTAGGTTTTCTATGTGCTACTCATTTACTTTTTCTTGTTCAGTTTGTAATTCAATTCGTGATCAGCCGTCCTAGTAACACAGCGCGTATGTGTGTATGAATGGACTATTATTTATATTTCAGGCATTGTTATCGCGAATATCTGTTGTATATATATTGTTATTTTATGTGGAAACGTTTGCATGGTTAGGATAAACTATCATAAAGTTCGTCCTCATTGTTAGGCTGGGGGCTACGATAGTTCCCAGCTTTATTTCTCCTTATAAACGTTGTGTCACAATTTCTTACCTATTTCATTCATGCACGCTAGGTCTATACATTGTACTTGGGCTTGTTTTCCATAAGAGTAATCTTTATTAAGCTCGTTTTCCCTTCCTCTTGACATGACAAACTACGTTTATTTCATACTTTCCGCCATTTCCTGTATGCAATTTCTAGTGCGCATGTGTTATCGCTCACACTCAAGTATAATTACCGTGGGAACTTCCGGAGTAACTAACCAACCAGAGGCGTTTGACCCACATCATGATGTGGGCCCTGTATATAAGCCAAACGTCTGCAACTGAGGAGAGACACTTTAACCCGAGACCAGGGCAGTTACACCTTTGAAGCACCTTTGAGCGTCTCCTGAGCTACGATATATAGATACCACTTATTTTCCCAGTACTGTCTCTGTTATTTAGATTGACTAATACGTTCCCCTTATGCTATAAGGATAGACCTGTGACCTATATATTTTTACTACGTCTGTACGACTTTACGCTAATATTGACATTTGTCCAAAAGGGGGATCCCGGTATTTTTTTAGCGCTCAGTAGGATTTTATATTGTATTTGTTAAATTATCAATTGCTATAATAATAAATTTCAATGAGAATCTATTCCATATCTTTGTTATTTGTTGTACAAGTGTGAAACATTAAGCTTTACCAGTGCCTTGAGGTTGTGCAGATTACGCTACCAGTAATAAAAATAACCCACTACCAGGGTGACTATACAACCAGTTATTATACTTATATCGTTACTACCTCAGTGGTGCGACAATATGTACCACTTATGTCATCTTCGAGTTCTTCAGGAACTGTAAGTGCATCAGGTGTTGTCACGTGACACGTGTAAGTGTGCAGCACCATATGAAATTTAAATCAATATTGTTCTCAACATAACACAATAGATAGATTTCTGGCCCTGGCGCCACAAAACTTGAGAATTTCCTTTACATTTTCGCTTGATTAAATAAACCTTTACATCAATTGTTCTGCACCCGCCGCAAGACAACTAATTATGCTCCGATAATACTCTCGATCCCTTGACATGCATGGCTCAATTCATATGAAAACCGTCGTTACGGCTTTGCTACATCACTGATAGATCTGTGTTTTAATAGTTTCCATAACTCAAATTGTCCTATAAGACACATTATAAAAGGTAGGGCAAGTATTGTCGATAACACAAATTTTCACAATAGTAATTACCATCTGTTCATCTCATTTAATCACTTGACTTTGAAATGAAATGTACTAGAGTTGATTGGCTTTAAAACAATTCGTCGATACAATAAGGATTAAGATTATCGTTTTCAACGCCACTTTCAACAACATTTCAGCTATATCTTGAAGGTCAGTTTTATTGGTAGAGGAAACCGGAGTACCCGGAGAAAACCACCAACCTATCATAAGTCACTGAAAAACTTTATCACATAATGTTGTATCGAGTACACCTCGTCATGAGCGGGATTCAAATTCACAATGTTAGTGGTGATAGGTACTGATTACATAGGTAGTTGTAAATCCATATACCATACGATCACCATCACGACGGCTCCTCAGTACTGATAAAAATAATTTAAATGATTCATGAATAATGCATGACTACGGGGGATCTCTCTGTAAGTTGACCCACTAGTGATTTGTCAATAGAAATCGTTCGGGTAGTCAACCGTGGCTTACCGACTATGATGAATTCTTCTACTTTGTATTTGTGTTTGCACTATAATTGGTTTTTTTTTTCCGAACGTAACATTACTTGAAAATAAATATGTCTCGTCTTCTTACGTACCTACTGGTATAATTTGCTGCATCGGAATTTCATATCCTTCTCGTGTTCCCCTTCTAACTGCCAAACTTTCATAACGAATGAAGTCAGAACTGATGGACGCATACGTATGATGGGTTGTGTCGGTGGTTTGTATTCTGCTTGAAGATTTATTATGATTGGTTGTCCTGGAAACAAATAATTATTCCATTACTTAATTATAAAATTATAATTAATAAAAATTGTCTACTTAAACTGAAACAAAGACAATATTTAGCAACAACCACTTCTATACATTACCTGTAGTAATAACACACATGCGTAAATAGACATCCATTACAATACAGAAATTTGAAAAACTTTACATTACCATACTGGTATAAAAACAGTTGTGGACAATAAGGTAGTTGCCAAAGTCGTTTGAAATATATAAAAAAAAAAAGTTGCCAAAGTCAATTGAACAATAAAAGCTCTACGGTCATTTTGAAACGGTCTTATTGCTTGCTAAAAAAAATTAAAATATCATTTCTATGAAACCTTCTTTTTCATGCACTTGCCCATGTTAATTATATTGACTAAAGTGTAAAAATCTGGAGGGAGTGAGTACAAATAACAGACTGTACCATGTGACATAGGATAATTAAATATCAAAGTACATAACAACTGACTATCATCTATGGGCAGTTAATGAGTAGCCTTTTGATAATTAAGTGTAATATGTCAAATGGTACAGTGAAATATTCATTGAAAGCACGTTTATTATATTGTTTTCATGACTTGGCTATTACACTATTTGTACTCACTCCATCCATATTTTTACACTTTAGAAAATATAATTAACATAGAGACCTAATGGACAACTTTTTTTAATAATGGACCAACAATTTTGAAATTAATTGTCACAATTCGTATATATCATATATTAATAAACATCTAGAAAAAAATGTTGATTTGAAAACTGGGTTTTTAAGAATTTTTTTCTCAAGATTTATAGAAGTCAAACGGACTATACCTTAAAATGCCTCAGAATGCACCATTTTGAATGTAAGTGAAACAACATTTCTAGGGGGTTAAGCCCCCCCCATACCCCCCTTTTTTTTTATCATGTAGCCGCTTCAAATTTCAATTCAGCCTGTTCAATACAATCTTATTGAATACCCTGAGCATAGTATCTTAGTAGCATAATATCTTAGTAGAATAGTATCTTAGTAGCATATTATCTTAGTAGCATAATATCTTAGTAGCATAGTGTTTTACAGTGTTCCAGCTAGGAATTGAAAATGGAGGGGCGCGACTTTGGAAAAAGGGCACTTCAGCGCATCAAAAACTATGAAAAAGGGCAAGATAGTTATTTTCAGTTACTTACTATTAAAAATACATGTGCTAAAAAGAATATAGTGTTATGAATGTTCCAGATACAATTTTAACTAGAATAAAAGTCACACTATGTTTACAAGTCTTCTGTTTTTGTGTTTAAAAAAGGCATGTACACACTCATCAATGATGGAATTAAAAAGTGTCTGATCACAGTTGTACTTAATGTTCAAAATTTTGGAAAGTGTCTCAGTTTTAATGTTAGCTCCGTGGCTGGTTTTGATTAAGGCAACTTGAGAGAAAATTCTCTCAACTTCTGCAGTGCACAAAGGCTGTATGATAGCAATGCTGTACAGTTTGGAGACAAGTGGATACATTGAAGAAAGATTCTTGTCTTTGTGATCTAGTGACTGAAATAGTTCATTCAAATGAGTTAAGGATCTATTGTCAGAGGAGGACAAAACCTGTATAAATTCCTGCCACTGAATGAGCAGAGACTCAGAGTCCATGTCAAAATGGGTAGCTAAGGCCTCCATTTCAGTATAACCATACATACACTCAATCATTGTATTTGATTTTTTTGCTCTTTATGGGCCCATTAATTTGGTAATAAAAATTATTATTATTATTATTTAAAGGTATGTGTGAGATTTTAATAAATGTTTAAATGTTCCTGCTGTCCATCTAGGCATCTGTCCATTTCGTAATTTACACGTTTGTCTACTAGTCTCGATCAGCTTATCTCCCGTGGTTTGTTTGTCAATGAATCGCGATTTTCGATCTCCGTCATACAAAATGTACACATTTTTCTTCCTTGTTTTTTGTTTGTATTTTTAGAAATGCCACTTAGATGCGTAAAAATAGTAACAAAATCGGAATGTACAGAATCTGTAACGTGCAGGGGTTTGCACGTCACTGGCGTAATCCGGTTCGTACCAGATTTACTTCTCTGGATTCAAGTGACGCTCTGTATATCGTGTATTTAGCTTATACAGTTATTTAGCTATGGACGATGTTGTGTGTTTGCAGCACCCGTGCGTCGGACCTGTGCGTTTTACGCACGCACCTAATATTAGTTTAACCTGTGCGTTTTCAGCACCCGTGCGTCAGACCTGTGTGTTTTACTCATGCAACAATTACTAGTTCAACCTGTGCGTTTTATCCTCGCACCTATTACCAGTTTAACCTGTGCGTTTTCCGCACGTACCTATTACTGGTTCAGCCTGTGTGTTTTGACGCACACACCTATTACTAGATCAACCTGTGCGTCGGTCCTGTGCGTTTTACGCACGCCACTATAGCTAATTCAATCTGTGCGGTTTTTTTACAGCACTTGTGCGTCAGTCCTGTGCGTTGACGCACGCCACTGTAGCTAATTTAACTTGTGCGTTTTTACAGCACTTGTGCGTCAGTCCTGTGCGTTGACGCACGCCACTATAGCTAATTCAACTTGTGCGTCAGTCCTGTGCGTTTACGCACGCCACTATAGTCAATTCAACTTGTGCGTCAGTCCTGTGCGTTTACGCACGCCACTATAGTTAATTCAACTTGTGCGTCAGTCCTGTGCGTTTTACGCACGCCACTATAGTTAATTCCACCTGTGCGCAAAGCTGCTTAATCAAGTAGCCAAGAGCGAATAATAGTATTGCTTAGGCAATTTGACCAAACAAGTTGCTCGACCGAGCAACCCAAAGTGTCCAGACACGCTGCGACAAGCGTTTATATACCCTATTCTGGACTATACCATTTTATACAGATGATTCCAAAAGTCTGCATCATCAAAACGATTTTATATAACCCAATTATAACCATAAAACGTGTAAAGGACCAGACTATTTCCGTGTATTATTTCATATCCCAACCCGTTTATGATCCTGTTAGTTATCGTAGTAATTATAAACAATAAAAATATAAACTATTTGTATGCTTAAAATGCTATATTTAACCAACCACTTGATAAATAAGAATGGTCTACTGTTTCGGAAATTGTAAATTAATTATTTGCATGCCAACTGTGTATTTTAAACAATTAAAACAATGTAGATAAACAGGGGAATTCGTGGAAGTGGGGGAAAGAAACCATACGGTCGAGTGCGTAATTTATCACCTATCTACTGTATAGCCCCAATTTATTTTTTAAGAATTTGTATACGCATTTAAAATAAAGTGTTAACTAATTTTGTCACAAATCATAATTTTAAGTTATATATACCCTGAATGTTGTTCATTGCCAGAAAAAAAAAGATGAAATTGGTGTACATGTTTTGGCAATTTTCTTCTTTTCACCTTCAAGTAAGACAACGTTCTCTTCTTGGATGGCATGTTTGCATGTCTACGTTTGTCATAACATAAATCCTTGGTCATAAGTATGAAATATCTTAAAATAATGTGAGTTTATTTCATGAAATATTGTTTAACGAGCAAAGTTCAGAAAAAAAATAAATGTATGAACCTTAATCCAGCTTTGGTCGATTTTTTTATAATGACCTAAGGACATATTTTGGATTACCGAAGTCATAAACTGATCACTTGGTCAGGGCAGGAATTACTAATTAGCTGACAACAGGTGATTGTTGTTAAAAACATTACACCTGCCACGCTTAACCTGTACAATTTAATTAGAAATTAATTGGACAAGTTTTGAGACAATCAATATCACGAGTGGACAACACAAGCATACACGTTTAGGATTCATGTATGGCATGAAAAGCCAAAAGGGCAGAGGGGCGTAAAATTTCGGGGGCGGGGCGCAGCGCCCCTCTATTTTGGTCGAGCTGGAACACTGTTTTAGTAACATATTATATGAGTAGCATGGTATCTTAGTCTAGTAGCATAGTATTTTAGCAGCATATTATCTTAGCAACATAATATCTTAGTAGCATAGTATTTAGTAGCATAGTATATTAGTAGTCCGAGATTCCTCTGCCGTTCGACGACCATTTAGAACTTGCGGTTGTCATTGAACGTCAGAGCGCTTGCCATAAGCAAAACAGCAGATTTTTTTCCGCATCTCATTTGTAGCACATTTCCACGTTTTGTGGCTATCAGATTTTATTTTCTATCCAAAACCCTAATATATATCGCTTCACCAATCATTTTTCTATTCATTCATAACCATCTTACCTTCAGAAATTGGTGTTACACTCCATTACAGCACAATTTCCGCAGACCATATGATTTCGTCATTTTGAACACTGACATTTTGAAATATTTGTCATGTGACTTCGAGAGAACTACTATTACCGCAATGTATCATGGGAGATGATTTGCATATATGATCTGACCTTGTCCAAAATAGGGGGTAACGTAAGACATGCTCTTTCCGAAGCCCGCGGATAACACTGCCAAATGAATCTTTTCTATCCAACATATTTTGTATTATTTCCTTCTGCTCTGATTTGAGCTGTAGATGGAACTGTTTGTCCTGCAGAATACGCTTTATATCGTCTTGTATGTTTGTTTACGTATGCAAATTTGGCGCATTGCATTTAGTATCTCCCATCATGCAATGCATTGCTGTCATCTTTCAGTTAGTATCGCGAGATCACATTAAAAAAATGGCAGTGAAATGACCAAATCATCGGGTGTAAGGAAAAAACGTGATGTAATCGAGTGTAACACCACTCTCTGAGGGTAAGATGGTTATGAATGAATAGAAAAATGATTGGTGAAGCGATATATATTAGGGTTTTGGATAGAAAATAAAACCTGATAGCCACAAAACGTGGAAATGTGCCTCTCTCGAGTGGGAGAGGAAAATCCGCTGTTTTGTTTATTAGATTAGATTTATTTCGATTAAATATCAACATTACATTTACAATCACAATACAAACTTTTATGACATACACATCCCAACATGTACATTTTATGAAGCATATATAATTTTTTTTGCCTATTACATAGAACATTAACAGATATCTAAATGGAACATACACACTATAAAATTGAGGCCTGAATACAGGTTGTGTTAAAAATTAAATTTTGACCCATAGTTGATATTTAACCGAGGATAGCCCATGAAAGCCCGGAGGCTTATTTCCAATGGGGTCCCCAGTGGAAAAAATAACTTATAGGTTAAAAAAATAAAAAATGAACAGCAACCGGCTCAAGACTTAGGCAGGAAAAAAAAATCTGGTTTACCAGATATATAAAAGTATAAAAGTACAAAACCTTCATTTAAACAGTAAAAACATCATTAAATGTATCTTTCATTTTATCAAAGAGAAACCCCTTAACTTTAGATTTAAATGCAAATGAACTTTTAGTTTTCTTAATATCTACTGGAAGGCTATTCCAATCTTTGATGGCATTATAGTAAAAAGTATTTGCTGAATGCCCATTTACAGCTGGTATATAAAAATTAAATTCACTAAATCTAGTGTTATGAGTATTAATATCTTGTGTTTTCACAAAATTTGTTTTCATATAATGAGGACATTTGTTATAAAATATTTTATGAGCATGGTTGAGTCTCATTTGTCTTACTCTGTTATTGACATTTAAAAATCTAACATTGTTAAATATAGGATAATCAATTCTATGCCTATAGTCTAAACCTTTTATAAATCTTATAATTTTGTTTTGCATTACTTGTAATTTGTTTTGAAAAGTTTTGTTGA
>MJUT01026747.1:0-15236 GCA_002080005.1 Gigantidas platifrons
TTGATACGATAGATAAATGTCCTCTAAGTCATACTTACCACGATTTCGAGTTAAATGATTATAAAATCGAACGTGAACATTCTTAAACGGTAAAAGATTTGTAACATGAAGCCCATGCAATGTCAAATATAGGTCGATGATTATTGCACGACTCTCTGAGAGTAATAAAACTACAGCTCAGTTTCAATATGTGCAATATCTAGTATCGGATTGTATTATTTCATAGTTCTTGGCTTTTGCTTATATTCTGGTATATAAACCATGAAAAAGGTCAAAGGAAGAGAATGCATTCACATTACAATAATAATCTAACGGTTACCATGCCAACAACGTGTACTGATAATTGTACATCAGCACTTGATCTTGAGTTTGTTGATTAAGAACATGTTGTGAAGAATTTCAGTGATTAAGTACACCTAATTAACTTGGATCATTGTCGCATATTTTGTTACATTAGTTTGTTTTAGGAAGTAAAACACCCTCTTTCAACAGACGCCTCTGAGATTATGAATAAACTGATTTCATAACGTGAATATTTTTCTTAGCCATGTAACGTTCGTCTCACTGTATGGTATGGACAATGTTGTCTGCTTCACAATCGACTTAATCTTAACGGCATGTGAGGATTTTGCACAGAATAAAATAGTAAAAAGAACTTGTACACAAGACACAAGGTTAAACAGTGAATAACTAATGAAATAAGAAAAGGCATGAGTAAAAGTGTTCAATGAATCCGCCGAGATAATAAAATGAAAAATGTAAAATATCACGCTGCCGGAAAAATTAAAATTTAAATCGCATGGTCGTAGAAACAGAGGCAAAGTCAATAGTCCTAACACGTATATACATAGTCGATCACGTTGCTGGCTAAGTACATGCATTTCAATAAAAAGAGGCAGGGTTAAACTAGTTTTATTGAACCAAACCTCTCCTCTCGGTGAAATGATGCGGGCATTCCAGTGTGTTCCACATGAAGACAAGACTGTTGCCGGACGTTAATTGTTTGGTTGACAATCCAAGGTAAACATAGATATGATAACACTATTGTTGTGTAGCATCGTGCTGTTCATGTTGTGTTGTTTCTAAGTTGTTTTGCATGTTATTTGCAATATAATGTTATAATTAGTTCCCATTTGTTTTTCAAGTTTAAGCATCGACGAACCAGTATAATAAACCAGCAGTGATGTTGTCGCGTGGCTTTGTACTTTACATGATTTATAGTCTTTTTGGCCTTACTATAACATGACGTTTATAACGATGGTATAATAAGTACAGTATGCATAGTGAGATGGTATTTCACAAGAGAAAAATATAATATTATCACGAAAAACCCTTTTTTCTCCGGAATATTAAAATTTTCGGAATGTTTTTTTTCTTATCATTCACTTATCATTTTAATATGAATGTCCAATTAAACTACGTTGTGTGTTGGGAATATTTCTATTGTCTATATATTTTTTTTGGAATGGAACTCCTGACGTACATTTCAGGATGAAAAACTAACTGTAATAATAATTTTCACCTACACCGATCTGGCGTTTCAGCGCGTGACGTTTTGTGGCAAAAACACTCTGGCTTGAGTTCCTCATGCAAATAAAACGTCTTATATATGAATATTTGCAGGGTTTCTGTTTTTAACCAAAGTAGTGCTACACTTTGCAAAGAGTTTTTTTTTTATTTCAATTTTTTTTTCTGATAATTAAAGTAAGCATTACATAAACGTTATTCATTTATTTCAGCTGACCCCCTCAATCGTTTGATTTTGGCTGAAACCTGGGGAAATTCGTTTTCTTTGTTCATTTCTTTAGAAATGCCCGTACTAAGTCAGGACCATTGCGGTTTTCCCAGTTTTCCGGTTGTTGACTGATTTTGTCTGTTTGTTGATTTATGAGTTTTGACTTTCCCTTTGGTTGATTTGATTTTTGGTGTTTAACGCCACTTTCAACAATATTTCAGCTATATCATGGCGACCAGTTTTAGTGGTGGAGGAAGACGGAGTACCCGGAGAGAACCACCTACCATGGGCAAGCAACTGTCTTTCCCTCTGGAAGATTGCTCGATGTTCAGTAATTTTGTTATTACCCTTATTTCCATATATTTGAAGATTTTTACGTGTTTTATTACCATTGTTTTCAGCTTCGCTTCGTCGTCGCAGGGCTTAATTTGGTACTTCAGTGTGGGCAAATCTCCATATCTCCGTATATAATTTTGAATTGTTCAAAGAGAGATAACTCTAAATAGTATGATTAAAACAACGATATGGGAAAAACTTTGCCTGAAGCTGAAAGTATGGATCTATAGCGTGGATTTTATTACTCGTTTTCAATATTGTTTCAACAGAAATTATTTTGTTAGGTGCATCACATGTTTCTGTTTGCATATCTTTCATAAACAGTAATACTTCTATAATCACGTAAAGAAGAACTGTAAATTACCGTATACTATCTTCGCTATATAAGTGTTTTAATGTTTTTTTTTATTTTGATTTCCCTGTAGACTAATACAGCCAAGCCTACCTTAAAGCGTCCCTTTATATAACAAATCACAGTCTATCAATGGCAGTTTCATTTTTCAATTCATAAATAGTGCATACAATTTTAACCTGTATATAAAGGGCAATTGCTCATAAAGGCCTTGAGTGGCCTTTATATACAAATTAACTCTATTTGCATTTCCATTCACAAGTAATTAAACTAGTGTTAGCTATATATATTTTAGCATTAAATTAGGAATTCATTCTCAGAAACAACGCATAAAATTTATGCATTACATATATGAAATGTAATATAGGTAAGGATCGAAAGTAAGTAGGAACGAACATTTAACTATCAAATGTGCTTTACAATATAGCAATAATCAAGATGTTAATGCAATTTCAAACAGGTTTAGTTAATAAAATACATCACTATTTACTACATAGCTATTATAGAATGACATCAGAGCATTGATGTTATCAAGAGAACGACAATTAACCCGCGACTGCGAATCCACGGCTTGTGTGTATCTATCTACGTTCTGAGTTTCGAGTTGTGATATCCGTTACAATTTCCGGTTCGTCTTTCCCCCAGTTGTTTGTAGGAGGGCTCTTGTCTTATATACGTCATTTGTGTTTGCTTGCGCACAGTGGTGTCCTAGTCGTATTGTGATGTGTTTTGTTTTTCTTCGTCTCGTATGTCCGGTGTTGCCAGTTTCTCTGGATTGTCCATTTTTGATTGCCCCTTCGGTATTCTCTAAAGTTTAATTACTTGTTATAAGTTCACTATCGAAATTGTCATGTGAAATATATCTGCTTTCTGGTGGTAAGTTATGAATCAACGGAGGTAATGGATTGCACTAAATTGATGGTTAGGGTAAAAGTGTGTTACGCCACTTTCAACAACGGTTTTATTGGTGGAGTGAGAAAACCACTCACATGTCGCTAGTCCCTAGTCACATAATGTTGTATCAAGTACACCTCGCCTGCACGGGATTCGCACTCACAACGTTAGCGGTGATCAGCACCTATTGCATAGGTAGTAATAAATTCAACTATCATACACCAAACTGCATGAAATGTTTTTTCTTATTTTTTTTTATTATATCTAAATTACACCTATGAACAATTTACCTCTGGGTGCCAGGAAAACTCAAAGGTTTACAAATATTTACAATGAACAATATAATTAAATAAATAAATACTGGTAGTAAGAATACAATACCATAAGTAAATAAATCATATTTTATCTTTTAAAGTTGAAATCTAATACCATTTTGACATTCATAATACATGCTCCGATAATGCAAATTTCAACTCCGGACCGCAGAAATCAAAATAACAGAATACAAATGTGTAATATTATTTAAAGTTTCTTTATGTTCTAACTCTATTTATACATGCTTATTTTAATGGGTTTTTCGCCATGATATAAATAGTATTAAATACTATGTTCACGCCATGTTGTTTGTTTATGTTTAGTTATTATTTAATCGTGTTTATGGGATTGTAATAGTGTCCTAAAATTGTGGATGTAATAAAAAAGGGGAGGGGGGGAGCACAAAATTTGTTTTGTATTTTTTTATTGGTTTATTGAAACATGAAGTAAAAATGCACACCCTCATGTTTTACTTATTTTAACTGTTTAAAACAAAACTGGGCATGAAAAATTGCAATAGACAATATATAGACAATATTTTATTTGCACGAACACATTCACAATAAATGGTTATGGCATAAACTGAAACAATACAAAATAACAGACTCATGGAATGACAGTGGTATTTAGTACTACTAAGTATATTAAAATAGCCTCAGTTTCTAAATGGCCTTTCTCATTAAGAGACAATCATTTAAAAAATTGACTGTAATTTTAAGAGTGACTAGCAAACTACTATTAAAACGTAAAGACATGTGTCTTAATGAAATATTTGAGTTAACTATTTTAATGTTAACTTTTTGTAAGAATGTTTTTCTTAAAGATATATAATGTGAACAAGTTGAAAAGAAATGATATTCGTTCTCAACTTCTCCTGTATCACATGACAGGCAGACACGATTCTGTCTCTCTATATTTGAGTAACGACCTTGCATTAAGAGGGGTTTTTTTTTTGGGGGGGGGTGTCATTAATTCATTAATTATTTGTGATGAGCCTAGGTACAAAAATTTTGATTTTTTTTTGCTTTATGATATAAACTAGTGTCCCTTTCTCTATGATCATTTCAGTGATCAAATGGTCATCCGTCAGACTTTATGTTTGAAGTGCATTTTTCCATTTCAGACAATATTATTACCATGTCACTATGTTCGTAATTTTTTTTTCTGGTGCATTTATTACACACTGGCTGAAAAGGTTTACTTTCCACTTTTTTTTGCGGTTTAAAACTCCCGCTTAATAGGCCTCTCGATACGAAATGGATTGGCCGTGCGTAGCGAAGAACAAGTTAAAAAGTTCCGAAAATCTTTCCGACCAATGAAATAACTCGAAACAAAATATGCTCGGTAAACCTCCTGAAACGATACGAGTGGAGGAAATTTGGATGTGTCGTCGAGAATAAACTTGAATTTCATCAATAAATATGTGTTGTTCGTACGTATCAACTAGATAGGAATGAAGGGAAATCATTGTTGAGACCAGAACAAGCGAAGATCCTTTTGAAAACTGGCGCGTTGTTGCAAAATATCGAGTCGAAGCGAGGATTCCCTCTTCGTATGTTGACGATTGTTTCTTACCTTTAGGTTTATTTAGTAAAACGGCAGCTGGACCTAGAAACAAAAGTTAGTAGAACGAGAAGGTTGTAACACTAAATGTTGTAAAATATGGATATATGGCTCTAAGATGTACTTCCAGACAAAGATCCATACCATAATCGCGGAAGGGACCAATTGAAGAAAAAAGGGGAGGGGGTCCGGAATTAGAGTGCCTGTGGGTTTTCGATCAAGTTTGAAAAGAAACGTAGTAAGAACTTTTTATAGTGATGATTGTATTAAAAAGCTATGATTTTCTGCTTTATAGAAATATTGTAAAGATAATTTGTAAATATCATTGAAGAAGATCCTTTAATAGTTTTTTTTCTGTAATATATTTTTAAACTGTATTTTTCTGTAATATATTTTAAACAGTATAGAGTCGAACCTGTATTAAGAGATCACCAGTGGGATATAAAAAAGTGACCTTATAAAACAGGTTACATTTTAAAAGAGGTTCAATTCTGATGAGATTTTCTTTAACAGGACCAGAAAAAGTCGATCTTTTAATACAGGTGACTGGTTAATAGTGGTGACCACATGGACTGGTTTGACTGTATATTAGCAATACGCAATATGTGTATCAATGAGGAATGTAATATATTTTGTTTTCATTTTCAAAGATGCATATAGTTTCGGTTTAGATTTAAACCCATGTACTATTTTTATCCTACATTTTGTAATTAAACTCAGGTGCATTTTTAAAAGCTATTTTTAAGTTATTTTTATCGCTGTTGTCATACATCATACATTTACAGGTAAGATACGTACATATACTATTCTGAAAAAATACACAAATTCGGCACATGTACAACATGTTCAGCTACTATACATTAGTTAAAATGGCAATTGATGGGAGAGACATTTAATTCATCTACTGATATGATTCATTAGTGTAGGGAAATATGGTTTTCCATGTGTTTATGTGTCAAAAAGGGGGGTAGATATGAAGATAAATTAATATAGCACTTTAATATTAGAGAAAAGTGTATTGTATTACAATATAGAAACATTTTAAACATGTTTGAACATGTTTTATATATATACTATTAGAAAATTTTACCTTGACAATTATACGAATAACAGGACTTTCAATAGCAGATTGGTGTGTAGCTGATGTTTGCATCAGGGCCGTCTGAACAGCATTACAGGCCCCCGATCACAGCAGTGCACTAGGACGTCTACCTACACAACCACTCGCAAAAATAAAAATGTAAATAGACGATATAATTAAGCATGCATGTGTATCTATTGTATTGGTAATTCCAACAAATTAAGTATTTACACATTAAAGCAACATGCTGTACACTACATACATACATAAGCATGGCCTCTATGGTCGTGGCGCCCCAGTGTGCCCATGCGTTATGACGGCACTGGTTTTCATCAATGGGATGACGATGTGTTGCAAACAGCTGGTTGTACTTTCCTTTCTAAGTGGTGTAGAATATTCCAACGCTTACTGACCACCTTGCTCATTTGAATGATGTATTTTTGTATGATATTATGTTGTTTAGTCTGTGCATGGTGAAGGAACAGTTTGCAAAAACCAAAATGGTATTCAGGAGCCGCCTTTCGAAGAATGAGAGAAAATGGCACTGAATGACAAAAGAAAGGAACAAATAAAGACAAACAATGATACACAAAAATTAAAGGTTGATCAACACGAATCCCATAAAAAAACCGGAGATTAACTCAAGTGACCCGGAAGGGTTTTCAGTTGAAGGCAATAACTATTTTATCATATAGAAGCTTTTCTGTGATGTTTCTAACTTGAATGTTTTGTTTTGTAGAAGACAATAAAATAATTTCCACTATAGAAAAAGTAATTACTAAACCGGACAAAAAAGAAAAGGATTTTCATCACACTTCCGGTTGTCATAGTATGTACGATCACGACCACGAAGGCCCCACAGTATTAAGATAACTACACTTCGTGCACCTGTCCATTTACATATATTTTAATATTTTAACGGACAACTATATAGACCAGCTAGATGACACATGGAACATTATTGAATGTATGGCTGATTTTGGTAAGTAAACATTTATGAGTGAGTGAGTTATTACTGTTTAATACCAACTCACCAATTTTCCAGCTATATCATGGCGTGAACAAGTTATTTTCAATGAGATAATGATGATGTCCGTTTTGTACTAGACCATCACGCTTAGTTGGATTTTTATTGTGCTGGCTCAATTAAACAAAATGTTCGCGGATAGATATTTCGCTCCATTCGGACACATTGTCCTGATTCCGAGCCAACCAGTATTTTCCTCGTTTTCCCTAATACTGCGTGCTTAACGGAGAATCAACAAATACCAAAATTATAGTCTTTGGTTAGATCGGATCGTGTCTCAAATAAACATTTATGAAATGAAATGAAAAACAAACAAAAATAACACCACACTGTCAGACCAGTTCCAAACTCGACACCGCCAATCCATGACCTCTCACTTTCTTGGCTCTATACAGACACTTCAATAAAATGTGACGGGTTAATCTAGTTTTATGCGCCCAAACATCATGTATGTGTATCACAACCATTGTAGAATCGTATATATATATATATATATATATAGTTTTAATACAATACGTTAACTGAAAGTTATAATTCATGCATACTAAATTAGTTAAATGATCGGTCCCTAATAAGAACAAAATAGGAATTGTTGCAGTATGGTAAGTATGATCAAATCTTTGAGAACACTTTAATTAGTGGAAACTGAACATCGACATAACAAAACTCAACCTAAAAAAGCACAAACGAGCACGTAAAAAGGATTGGAACGCGCAATGCATTTTCAGCTTGCTTACCATCGATATAAGAAGTATAGGAGGGCTCGTGTCTTATTTACGTTAGTTGTGTTTGTTTGCGTATAGTGGTGTCCACCATATATTGTGTTGTGTGTTTGGTTTGTTTTCTTCGTCTTGTGTACCTTACATGTATGTTGCAAGTTTCCCTGGATTATAAATTTTTGATTGCTCCCTTGGTATTCTAACGTTTATTTTATACCGACTTTGCTCTTATTAAACTGTGATTGATTATTTTTCATGTAACAGCTAGTAACTTATGGACAGACAGATGCCATTTGTGTTACTGGGAGAGTACGCCGTGGTGATAAATGCTGTTTATCACAGTTTTGTGAAGGTAATACTAATACAATACTATTTAGTTAATCACGTTCCATTTGTCAATGTGATCGGATCCAGGTCTTGGTGTTCGAAAATGTGAAATGTAGTCATGGGATCCCTGATGCGAAAACGTAGAGCTCTGGGAGAGGACTCATCCCACCCGAAATACTAGGAATAAAGGGAATAACAACACTACTAGTATTCTAGTAAATTAGATAATTTATAATATAAATCATTTTAAATTTGCTTTTCCATGTAGATTAAACATATCGTATCTTTTGAAAGTTATTCCAGAAACGCGTCGTGCGCACTAAGTTTGACATCTACGTTTTTATTACTATCACTGGGACGATACCTCTGCTGGTGGACTATTAGTTCCCGAGAGTATCATCCGTCCAGTAGGCAGTACTTCGGCACTGGTATGGTTTATTAGGTTCAAGATTATTACCCTCATGAATAGGTGACCTTAGCCGATTTTAATTATCCTGTTTAAGTTCTTTGGTTTACTTTCTCCCGAAACTTTTAAAATTATTTGGCTTTCCAACCTCTCGACTTTGTGCGTACCTGATGAGGGTTATGCCAGAAACGCGTCGTGCGCACTAAATCTGATTTCTACGATTTTATTATTGCTAAATATTTTAACAATTGGATTGGACACAAGTTATTTCAACCTTCAAGGGTCATCTCTAAATAATAAATACTAGCCATTATATATATGTCAGCAATAGTAGAATTTAATATATAGCATTATAAATTCTTCTCACATGAAAATGCCATTAACAATTCGATATTTGATTTTATATTTTCATTATATTCCAGTAGATATAAACCTTTTATGGAAAATGAAAAAAAAGAAAAAACTAAAAGCATAAAATTATAAGTATTTCTAAATGCACTTGCATGTGAAATGAACGTCATTGGAATTTATTCGTTGTAAAGATAAGTATTACTCAATATCTACATTTATATTAACATGTAATTTAATGACACCACATGGTTGAAATCTTATTGGCGCACTAAAGTTGTGGCGAGATGTACTCGATGCAACATTATGTGATAAAGGTTTTCAGTGACTTGTGGCAGGTCGGTGGTTTTCTACGTGTACTCCAGTTTCCAGCAACAGTAAAACTGCATGACCACCACGATATAGCTGAAATATTGTTGAAAATGGTGTTAAACAATAAGAACCAAAAAAAAATATCTTATTGAAGCTGGCGTTAACCATCAACAAATCAATCAATGATATTTTATAGATACAGGATTTGCTGAATGTACAGTGAACAACACAAAAGATACATGTCTTCCCTGTATTAAAGGATTTTATTTTATTGGAAAATATGAGACGTCCAATTTTCCAGACCCAAATGTGTGTGTTCCAATAAAGGAGTGTTCTCCTGGTAGGTATTCACTCTTATTGGGTATTCACTCTTATTGGTGTTTTTATTTTCGTATCTTGAACAAAGGTATTCATGAACAATAAATAATCCGGAATATAATATATATTTCTATATAATAAATATGAATTTATACAAAAACATATTTGTACCACTTGTTGTATATTGATCTGATGAACCAAAATCAAACTGAGGGCTGATACTAGTCGAATTCTTATACAGCATGTAATATGGATTCTCCGTGCGCATCGCATCATAGGTTATCATATATTTCAACAGAGGATCAATTGATGTATAATAGCACAACAAAGGCAACTATCAAATAACTTTATTACTGTTTAAATGGTAAGACTCTGTATAATAATACGTGTTATGAAAAGACATAGTGAATGTCAACAATTCCACCAATATCAACAAAACCAACAGTCACCTCTCATCTTAACTTAGTGAATACAAACAAGACCAACAACATATGACATCTAAAATCCAGATATTTTGATAAGCACATGTGGCGAGATGAAACCAAATATTGGTGTTACTAGCCTACCCCTCTTGAAAACTGGAATCCAGCTCCTGCATTGGGACAGGCACAAACATATGTGGCGGTGTCAATCGGTTAATGGGATCCCAAACCTCCCTTCTTGATAAATGGAATGCGTTGTGTTTACGGTATGCTCAAAATGAATAATTTCCATATTTTTGATTACATGACACAAAATATACAAGTTTAATTGACATAGTACATCTTAATGTCACCATACATACATACATACATGCGGAAATGAACTATTTAATTGTGTTTTCATTAAATCTGAATTTCAGAGGAAGTTAGGAATGAAGATGGAGAGTGTATCTGTGATGGTGCTAGAGACTATTATCGCATTCATGAAGGCATATGTGGTTTAGTACAAATATCGTGTACTCCAGCTGGCCGCCAGTTAAGTCAAAATGGTAATACATACAAGGAAACACATAGTATTTATGCTTCCTATGATTGGCTTAACGTCTAAATTTTGAAAGGGTTTGAATAGGCTTTATGTCATCAGACACTGAGAAATCATTATTAATCCTGATATTATATTTTTATTGGATTTCGTAGTTTACTTAAACCACGAAAATTAAATTCTAACTAAATACAATTATTATATTGATTGTTGTCTGTAGTGATTGAAACCACGAAATCAAGAAAACATAAATCAATGCATTTTGTAGAAACCATGAATAAAAGTACTTTCATAATATGTCTAAATATCCCTAAATATGGATATCATGTATAATTACACAAGATATGTGGACCTAGTCAAGTACATATGTATGAAGATACCAGTAGGGTAATCAGAATTCAGAATTCGAAGGACAGGCAATACAATAACTAAACTACAAACGGAGAAACAACTATCTGAAAAACACAATACAGAAAACAGTTACCATAGATGGAGAAACACGAATATCCCAAAAAAACAGGAATGAACTCAGGGGCTCCAGAAGGATCAGTAGTTCCTGCTGCATATGTGGCATCCGTCGTGTTACTCTTGTTAAACATCCGATGATAACTCAAGAATGAGCCCAGCCAATTATGTCGCCCGACGTCATTTTTCTTAGGTTTCTATCAAATGACAAGAGGGCAAGCTATTTCCTTATTGTGTCCACCTAGTATGTTTTGAAAGTGTAATACCCGTTAATCCTAATCCGCGGATATACGAATGTTGTCATTAGGACATATAACCAGATTTTATATAGAGAAAAAAAAATTGTATTCTTATAATATTTTACAAGATAAGTATTGATAGCAATGCATGCAATACATTACTTTATTTGCCCGATTGGATTCTTCTGTTTTTATAGGTCACTGTGATCCATGTCCAGGAGGATATTTTAAGCCTCTAACAGGAAAACAACGTTGCCATAAGAAATCAAATATCACGTAAGTTTTCTTCTATTGTCTTATTTAAGCAATATGTTCAGTCTTTAAACAGGTTATACGATATAACCGGATTTTGGGTATTTTGGGGCGTAAACTGTTCCAAACCAGGTTATACAAGTATAACCTGTCCATAACCTGTTCATAAATGGTGCATATTCCTTATAATTTAGGTTTTATAACAAAATTTATTGGTTCCTCGATTTTAATTCTATTATTTCATGGGACTATTTTAATTTGCCGTTCGCGAATGAATAAATTTGCGACGTCACAATAGTTATCCAGGTTTTGAGGTATAACCAATGTTGATCTAGGCGGATCAGCCAATCAGAATGCAGTATTCACATGCAATTCAATTATTGAAAGTTAATCTGAAAAATATGATATTATTCTTCAGAATAATATTCCACATAAATTGATTAGCATTAATCATTCTGTAAGAACAATAATAATTGATGACAAACGTTTTAAAAAAGACATTACAAATCCAGTATCGTGCTTTTGCAGGAAAATCGAAAAACATATTATGCAAGTCCAGTGTTCATTTATTAACAGTCTTTAGGACTGGAGACGGAAGCCGTATGAATCCATAATTATGAAAAGAAAGTTTAAACAGTGATGGTCATCAATTCCACCAATATCAACAAAACGAACAACAACCTCTGATCTTCTCTGAACTCATGGAACACAAAAAGTCCAAAACATATAACAGGCAATCACATTTATATATTGCTATCACCGATTATGCAAGAAAATAATTTTCTGGTCGTTTTTGTTTTTTTACGTCGGCTGTTGTGAGAAAAAGACCGGAACTGCTTACCCTTCACGAGCACTTCGGTTGACCCTCGGTTTATGGTCGAGACCCGTTCTGCTCATCAAATTTTCTGTGGGTTTGTTTCTTTGTTGTGTTTCTTGCTTCCAATGTTGGCTGTGTCTCTGGATATTTTGATTACCACTTCGGTTTTACTCAAACGTTCATTATGAAATACAAATAATGGGTCGTATACCACGCTTATCGTGTAATCCACACATTCAACCAATGTAATTAAAATTAGATTTCCACACTTGTTCATTGCGAAAGTGCAGAAAACTAACTTTAATTAAATTGCAAATTAAACATTACATACTCATATTTCAGCTGTTCCTCTACGGAGTTCATATTGGAAGGAAATACAACGACTGATAGAAAATGTGTTAAATATGGTAAAATATAATATTGTTTAATTTGAAGTATGATTCGGTTTTGTTTTTGTCTGTTTGTTTGCTTGTTTTTTGTTTGTTTGGTTGTTTATTTTTTTTGTGGATTTTTTTGTCACCAATATCATTTTTATAAGAACAATTTATAGATAGTCAGAAACCGTAAATCGGGGAAGGCCAAGGTCAGACGACAATGCAATGTCAGAAAACAAGGTTAAACAACCAAAACGGGCATGAACTAATGTACTCCGGAAGGATAATCAGTACCTGCCACACTTGTGCAACCTGTTGTGTTGCTCTAATAAAAATATACATGTACAGTCAAACCTGTCTATAGTGGTCACCTGGGGGAGATTGAGAAAATGACCGCTATATACAGGTGACCTTTATATGAAGGGTTTTGATTTTTTGACAAAATATTGCACGTTAGTTGTAAATAAACATTTTTCATTACATCTTATGTTTTTAATAATGTTTTACTGGTTATTTTGTTCCTGTCGTAATTTTACTCTGGTTTACATTTATTGTTGATGAAATTATCTCAATATGATATGATTTGAATAAAACATACAAATAAATAAATAAAGATATTTAATAAACAAAAGTATACTAAACTGGAAGCATTGGTTTTTCAAAATCGTAAATTTCCAGTAACACGAGGTTGAACTGGGAACGTTGTTTTCAAAATCGTAAAGAATCTCGCATTTTCTTTAAAGAATGTTCATGATCTGAGTATGACCAACACCCATCTCCTCGCCCACAGTCCGACAACTTTTCCCAACATCACAATGATTTATCGCTTTCACTTTGTTGTCAAATTTCAAAGCTTTCCTATTTACGGATGTTGATGATTTTGACATGATGTACTAGATACAAAATATTTTTGTCGTAATGAATAAAAATCCCCAATACCGCCCGGGGATAAACTGTCCTTTATGTCATTTACGATTCACAAAACAAAATGTGTTTGTTTATTTAATTAATTAAATTAGTCAATATATTTTGTAACACCTCAGGATTTTTGGTACATTTGAGAAAAATACCGATCTTCCGAAATCACTTCCGGTATTATTTTTAAAATAAAATTGACCGTAATACATAGGGTTTTACACTGAAAATTACTTATAAATGGTGACCGCTGACCGCATTGAACAGGTGACCGCTATATCGAATTAAAATATATAGTAAAATGCAGAGGGAGAGCACGAAAGTGGCCGTTATGAGCAGGTGACCGTTATATAAAGGTGACCGTTACGGCAGGTTTGACTGTATATATACGTTATTTCTCACGTTTTCAATCATTATCTTCCATATTTTGATTATTATTGTCAATAAATATTTACGTCCTGATTGTTGTCAAATTGAAAATATGAATTTGCCGTTGGTGCAAAGGGCATCAAAAGATGAAGGACCAGAAGAATGATTCGCAGAAGAGAGACAACAGTTCAAACATACAGGCAAATCATAACAGAACATGAACAGTGGCTCAGGAAACACGACTTGACATATGTACATGTAGTTTTATTCTAATTTATATGCTTTTACAATAGCAAAAGATGAAATATATACTTATAATTACATTTCTACTGTATTAAATACAATATTCCACATTTAACTGTTATTTTTTGATGACGTTCGAAAGTAGTTCCCATAAGTGGGCGTGGTTGAATGATTATGTTCTTCATTGCAATATAAAATTGTCAATTTCGAAGTCACGTGTCATCCTTTTTACCTTCAAGTTCTTTTCATTTTTAATACCATTCTTTTTTGTAATATATAATGTCGTTTTGTTTAATTGCAGTTTCTATGGCCGACATGGGGATTTCTATTTTGGGAAGGTAATATGTAATTTGCATACAATAAAACCATGTTTTTTTATTTATTTTATATTAGTCAGGAGGTTTTTTTTGCTTTTTTATTCGTATTTAGGTTTTTTTATATTTTTTTGTTGTTGTTTTCTTGCTTGTTTGCTTGTTATTTTTTCTGTGTTTTTTTCTTCAATACATTGAAGTCCATATGTAAAAAATATTTAAGACAGTAAATTTACAAAAACATTCTAAACGAAGTTAGGCTTATGGTGATCCAACATTTTATAATATCAAAACAAACAATTAATACCACACCGAACATGTGATATAATATATTATGACATAGTCAAAATTGAAGTATACATGATCTTTACGTTTTAAACGGGGAATCTTCATATGAGTTCATGTTGTTTATGTGCCAAAGTCGTCAACAACATTTTCGCAAAATTTTGATTTGTGTGATTTTTAGACACAGCGATATGCAATAATACATATTTATGTTCAGTATTGCATTTCAATGGAGATAGCTGTGTTTTATTTGAAAATTTCACGGCATTA
>MJUT01026756.1:9971-28065 GCA_002080005.1 Gigantidas platifrons
CACAGTTGTATGTAGGAGTGTTCATGTTTTATTTGTGTTTTTATGTTACTGTGTAGAGTGGTGTCCTATACTACTTAACTATATGAGAAACGTGGCAGGTATATTATAAGTGGGAGGAACTGCTTAACATTCGGGAGCCCATGGGTTCACCCTGGTCGGTGTTGGGCGTCCGTGTTGCTCATCATTTTAGACTTCTTTGTTGTGCTTTGTTTTGTTTGTCTTCGTCATGTGTATTGAGTGCTCAATGTTGCCAGTGTCTCTGGCCCCCGTTTCACAAAAGGTCGTAAATCGTAAGCTTGGTCGTACGACTGTCTTTACGATTTACGACTGTTTCACAAAACTTACCGAAATCCGACATACGACATTCTTTGGTCGCAAATTACCGACTGAGTCGGAGCAGTCGTAAATCGTAAATCGTAAAGACAAACGTTGAATGTACATAATTACAATGAGGAGTCATGTTATTCCACCACTTCTGCAGGTTGACAACTTCGGCTAAAACACAATCAGAACAACAAAGAAGATACAGAGCAAACCAAAAGCAAAAAACAAACAAACAAACAAACGAACGAATAAAGCCATTTGGTGCATCCTATAAAAGAAATGAATGGAAAAAAATCAAAGCAATTCAAAAAGAAAATGAGATAAGAAAAGCTGTCATTAGAACACATGGAGACTGAGAATCAAACTTCAAAAGAACAGTACTGACGAACAACCAACAGTACCAGAGGAAAGCCTACAATAGTAGGTCCAAATATGACAGAGAAAAGAAAGAACAACAAAGTATACTACAATTGGCCAGTTCAGCCAAACAAATCATGGGAGTGTAAAGATGTTGTTCTTAAAAGAATGAAACCAAACATTGATGGACACATAAGTTCAAATAGACTTTTATATTACTTCTTTGAAAAGTTACTAGCTTTGGAAAACTGTTGAAATGTTCTTTTAGTCTTCAAGAATTTGTTTGTTTGTTCAAGTTAAATTATTTAGTGTTAGATATTGTTCTTTTTGTATTTAGGAATATATGTAATGTCCGTAGACCACACGAATATACATTTAATTGTATAATTGATCATGTAAGGTGTTAATTCTTTTAAGAGTTGAGGGAGTGTGCTGCACCAAGAAGTATGAATTCAATTAAAGATAAATAAGGAGGTATCAAACATCTTTCTTCTCATATTTTGCAAATAACTATAAAAATAGAGTGACTTAATATGAAACATCCAGATATAGTGGAATTTTGTATTCCTTTACTTTATTTGGTTGTTAATGTAATTTTAGATGCTTAAAAGGTTAAATAAATTTTTTTATACATGTCCTTTTGTTTTTATGTCATTTTTTTAGTTTAAATTTCAACATAACACATTTGGTAGTGTCCGTAGACCTCCTCTTTAAGTCTGTTTACATAATTGTACATTTTTAAAATCAGATTTTATTTTTAAATAATTTAATTTGATTTGAATATTTCAATCTGATTGGCTAATCCGTCTGGAGAAAATTTTGGTTATACTCGATAACCTGGGTTGGTTATAACCTGTTCAACAATTTCCGGATAATATGAAGCAGCCGGCTGCAATACCGGTAATACGATATTTACAATACTGTATTATTTGCAAGTATTATTGTTACACTGTACAATACTAGAAATTCTATTAAGTAATACATTTCTTAATTTTGAGAAAGGTAACTTTAATATCTGAATGTAGACAGAAATTGTAAAAATTACATTTTTCATGACTAAAAATGTACCACTCTAGCATATGTTATGATATTTCTAAAAACTGCATTAGGTTGAAACCTTTGATCAAATTTTATGGATAGTAGTTATATATCTGACTGAGAGGTGTTTTGAGTTAGATAGTATTTTATATTTTGTTGTGAAAGAATGTTCAGTATACATATAGTTTTGTAGTGTCCGTAGACCATTACTCTTGTGGTAATGAAAGCCAATTTGAAAAATGATGACAGGATAGAAAACAAAATCCTGTTGGGGTAACATACCCCATAGGCCATACTCATACATCACAGTATCATTTCAAATAAAAATAAAGTCTACCAAACAGTTTTCATTTTTTGCAAAATGTGACACACAAAATCCCCACCTGATTGTGTTTTAGCCGCTTGTTAACATCTAGCTGCGGAACCGTATGGTCCGCCAAAAAAAATAAATAAAGGACCATAAACGGCTACGGTTCCGCAGCTAGTTAACATCATACCCAAATTAAAATGTATCTCCCTTTACGGTATGCATAAACTTCAAATCGATTGACGTATTGTAATTTCCGTAGAAGTCATATTTACAAAAAGGATATTTCTTTTGTGTTTATGTCGTTGCTAAAAGGAAACTATTGCTTATAAGAATAAACAATAAGATTTTACTAAATAAAATTACCTCTTTTCCTCTTTATTGCAAGGAAATCTATCCAGACACATAAAAAAACGGCTGCAATGTGCGCTTCATAATACTAATTATAGGAACGTCACATAACACCCGTTATCGTTAAGAACGTTTAAAATATAAAAAAACTAATAATCATAAGTAAATCCAGTGTTTTGTATTCAAAGATTTAGCATTTTCTCGAAAATCGGCTTTTGCGGTTAAAATTACGAACGTTAATAACGATGTATGCCAAATTCATTCAGATTTCCGCAGTGGAGCCATTTGTTTTATTTCCTTTTACAAGGGATTATCTTATCTTGAAATGTTCAAGATATTTTATATGCTTGGAGTCTACTTAAACATGTCTATTTTTGCATGATATTTACTTTTGTTTTCTTTTTTGAGAGATCAATTCAGGGCCTTGCTTCACAAAAGGTCGTAAATCGTACGATTTCCGACCTATCTTACGACCACTTACCGACTAAGTTTGCGACCGTTTCACAAAACTTGTCGGAATGTTTTTACGATTTCCGATTTACGACCTGTGATTATGACGTCTTCTTTGTGCGGAGGTACAAAAATCGATCAATTTACCCGGGCCGCGCACCTATCAGATCAATTCATATGTATATATTCGTTTAAACAAAATATTAAATATAGTTCTTTTATTAGTCTTTGTAGATACAAATCACTCGACACCCTAAGAGAGTAGAAGACGACAGTTTCAAAGTGGAGACTGCTTTCTCGGGGAAAGCTCCGCGGTGGAATAAGGTGAAAATATCCGCTTTGATAAGGCTGATGACAGAAAAGTCAACAATAATAAGGAGAAATTTCACTCCATCCCTCACCAGCAATGATACAAATATTTCCCAATGACTGTCATTGGTGATTTTTTCAAAATTCTAGTCCGCCCACCTTTTTTTTGGAGCCCTTTGCCCCACATCAGACACCATATATTTAACCTTATAATATCACAACTTAGGTCAGATTTAGTTATGATTTATCTAAGAAAGACATTTTATAGCGGATTCAAATGAAACTTCAAATGCTTAAGTATACATGCACATTTGTACAGATGCATGTATTTAGTACCAGTAAATTTACATGACTCTTTGAATAAAATTGATTGCAGCTTTTTAATATATGACAAAAACGTTGACTATAGCTATAACACAAAAATTGAAACCACCATATTAGGTCATAACACAGAGCCAATTTTAATACGTAGTGAATACATGTAGTAATTCGCTTTACGTAACTTCTAGTTGAGACGAATATACTTGACGGGTACTATTCCTATGCAGCAAGAACTGGGGGTGGTTGGCTTGCCCCCGAAGCTTTTGAGATACCAATAGAAAAAATACGTGGTTGTCTCCTACATTTGGAGGTCAAATATATGTTGTACCCCCTCCCCCCACTTTCAAAATACTCGTCTGTCCCGTGCACCCGTGAGTAAGCACGATACATTTCAGTAGATCGTTTTCTGGTGGACATTTATTTCACATCTCATTCTTTCACAACAAAATATATAATACTATGTAACTTAAAACACCTCTCAGAACAGGCACTTGTTTCTATCAATGGGGTATCGACTATCAATGTATAATAAAAACAATTATACATTGATAGTCGATACCCCATTGATAGAAACAATTATACATTGATAGTCGATACCCCATTGATAGAAACAATTATACATTGATAGTCGATACCCCATTGATAGAAACAAGTGCCTGTGCTGAGAGATGTTGTTACATAGTATTATATATTTTGTTGTGAAAGAATGTTCAGTATACATATAGTTTAGTGGTGTCCGTCGACCATTACCCTTGTGGTAATGAAAGCCAATTTGAAAAATGATGACAGGATAGAAAACAAAATCCTGTTGGGGTAACATACCCCATACATCACAGCATCATTTCAAATAAAAATAAAGTCTGCCAAACAGTTTTCATTTTTTGCAAAATGTGACACACAAAATCCCCACCTGATTGTGTTTTAGCGCTTGTTAACATCTAGCTGCGGAACCGTATGGTCCGCCAAAAAAAAAATAAAGGACCATAAAGGGCTACGGTTCCGCAGCTAGTTAACATCATACCCAAATTAAAATTTATCTCCCTTTACGGTGTGCATAAACTTCAAATCGATTGACGTATTGTAATTTCCGTAGAAGTCATATTTACAAAAAGGATATTTCTTTTGTGTTTATGTCGTTGCTAAAAGGAAACTATTGCTTATAAGAATCTTTCAAAATAAACAATAAGATTTTACTAAAAAAATTACCTCTTTTTCTCTTTATTGCAAGGAAATCTATCCAGACACATAAAAAACGGCTGCAATGTGCGCTTCATAATACTAATTATAGGAACGTCACATAACACCCGTTATCGTTAAGAACGTTTAAAATATTAAAAAACTAATAATCATAAGTAAATCCAGTGTTTTGTATTCAAAGATTTAGCATTTTCTAGAAAATCGGCTTTTGCTGTTAAAATTACAGACGTTAATAACGATGTATGCCAAATTCATTCAGATTTCCGCAGTGGAGACATTTGCTTTATTTCCTTTTACAAGGGATTATCTTATCTTGAAATGTTCAAGATATTTTATATGCTTGGAGTCTATTTAAAAAATGTCTATTTTTGCATGATATTTACTTTTGTTTTCTTTTTTGAGAAATCAATTCAGGGCCTCGCATCACAAAAGGTCGTAAATCGTACGATTTCCGACCTATCTTACGACCACTTACCGACTAAGTTTGCGACCATTTCACAAAACTTGTCGGAATGTTTTTACGATTTCCGATTTACGACCTGTGATTATGACGTCTTCTTTGTGCGGAGGTACAAAAATCGATCAATTTACCCGGGCCGCGCACCTATCAGATAAATTCATATGTATATATTCGTTTAAACAAAATATTAAATATAGTTATTTTATTGGTCCATGTAGATACAAAATATTAAATATAGTTATTTTATTGATCTTTGTAGATACAAATCATGAGACACACTAAGAGAGTAGAAGATGACAGTTTCAAAGTGGAGACTGCTTTCTCCGGGAAAGCTCTGCGGTGGAATAAGGTGAAAATATCCGCTTTGATAAGGCTGGTGACAGAAAAGTCAACAATAATAAGGAGAAAGTTCACTCCATCCCTCACCAGCAATGATACAAATATTTCCCAATGACTGTCATTGGTGATTTTTTCAAAATTCTAGTCCGCCCACCTTTTTTTTTGGAGCCCTTTGCCCCACATCAGGCACCATATATTTAACCTTATAATATCACAACTTAGGTCAGATTTAGTTAGGATTTATCTAAGAAAGACATTTTATAGCGGATTCAAATGAAACTTCAAATGCTTAAGTATACATGTACATTTGTACAGATGCATGTATTTAGTACCAGTAAATTTACATGAATCTTTGAATAAAATTGATTGCAGGTTTTTAATATATGGCAAAACGTTGACTATAGCTATAGTACAAAAATTGAAACCACCATATTGGGTCATAACACAGAGCCAATTTTAATACTTAGTGAATACATGTAGTAATTCGCTTTACGTAACTTCTAGTTGAGACGAATATACTTGACGGGTACTATTCCTATGCAGCAAGAACTGAGGATGGTTGGCTTGCCCCCGAAGCTTTTGAGATACCAATAGAAAAAATACGTGGTTGTCTCCTACATTTGGAGGTAAAATATATGTTGTGCCCCCTCCCCCCACTTTCAAAATACTCGTCTGTCCCGTGCACCCGTGAGTAAACACGATACATTTCAGTAGATCGTTTTCTGGTGGACATTTATTTCACATCTCAGTATTTTCCATGAATATTTCTATAAGAAGTTCCAACTTAAACTAATGGAACAGCCCGTTAAAATTTGATGATATATTGATTTTCCGCTTTAAATTTGGAAATCTTGGACTTTTTGTAATTTTGATGTCAAATACTGTCAAGAAATTGAAAATTGGACATTGTAGCACGAATTCAGTGTGGGTTTTTTTTCTTTGTCAGTCTACAATGAATGTAGTTGCATGCGTGCCAAAAATAATCATGTCACTGAGATTTTTCCTTTTATAATATTTCATAATTACTTTTTATGAAGCGCACATTTCCGCCGTTTTTATGCTTGTTTGTTTGTTTGAGGATGTTTAAAACGCCAGTTTCAACAATATTTCAGTTATTATCGTGGCAATTCCGTTTTTTTTTTAATCTGGATAGATTTCTTTGCAATAAAGAGAAAAAGAGGTAGATTTTTTAAGTAAAATGTTGTTGTTTATTTAGAAAGATTCTTGTAACCAATACTAGTTTCTTTTTAGCAACGACATAAACACAAAAAAAATATCCCTTTTGTAAATATGACTTATTTATGCCGAAATTGCAATACGTGAATCGATATGAAAATTATACACAACGTAAAGGGAGATACATTTTATTTTAGGTATGATATTTACAAGTTGCTAACCTGCAGAAGTGATGGAATAGCATGATTCCCCATTGTAATGATGTACATTCAACGTTTGCTTTTAACGATTTACGATTTACGACTGCTCCGACCCAGTCGGTAATTTGCGACCTTTTGTGAAACGGGAGCATGGACTGTCAATTGTTGATTGCCCCTCCGGTTTTTTCTAACGTTTATTTCTTAAAAAAACACACACACAGCACACTATCGGAACAGTTCCGAAATCCAATCAAAAAAAATCGTATTAATATGTAAAATTCATACCCTCAACATAATTATATGAACCCTATTGTTTCCGAATGTTGCTCTTAAAATAGCTGGGCCCCGTTTCACAAAAGGTCGTAAATCGTAAGATTTCCGACTTACCTTACGACCACTTACCGACTTACCACTTGCGACCGTTTCACAAAACTTGTCGGAATGTTTTTACGATTTCCGATTAACGATTTGTGGTTAATATAGTTATTTTATTGGTCTACATATATGTATATACAACATATTAAATATAGTTATTTTATTGGTCTTTGTGGATACAAATCACGCGACACCCTAAGAAAGTAGAAGACGACAATTTCAAAGTGGAGACTGCTTTTTCAGGGAAAGCTCCGCGGTGGAATAAGGAGAAAATATCCACTTTGATAAGGCTGATGACAGAGAAGTCAACAATAATAAAGAGAAAGTTCACTCCATCCCTCATCAGCAATGTTACAAATATTTCCCAGTGACTGTCATTGGTGATTTTTACAAAATTCTAGTCCGCCTACTATTTTTTTAGCCATTTGCCCCACATCAGGCATCATATATTTAACCTTATAATATCATAACTTAGGTCAGATTTAATTATGATTTATCAAAGAAAAACATTTTATAGCGAATTCAAATGAAACTTTTCAAATGTTTAAGTATACAAATGTACATGTTCATTTATACGGATGCATGTATTTAGCACCAGTTTATAATTTACATGACTCTTTGAATAAAATTGATTACAGGTTTTTAATATATGGCAAAACGTTGACTTGAACAAAATAGCTAAAGCTATCGCATATAAGCAATTTCCCCCCCTATATCAATAGGTTTCAAAAATTGAAATCACCATATTGGGTCATAACGCAGAGTCAACTTTAATTCCTAGTCAATGCAAGGATTTATATAGTAGGACTATATAAATCCTTGGTGAATATATGTAGTTATTGGCTTTACGTAACTTCTAGTTGAGACGAATATACTTGACAGGTACTATTCCTATGCAGCAAGAACTGAGGGTGATTGCACCCAAACTTTTGAGATTACAAAAATACGTTGTTGTCCCCTATATTTGGAGGTAAAATATATGTTGTGCCCCCTCCCCCACTTTCAAAAATACTCGTCTGTCCCGTACACCCGTGAGTAACCACGATACATTACAGTAGATTGTTTTCTCGTGGACATTTATTTCACATCTCAGTATTTTCCATGAATATAACGTCTATAAATAGTTCCAACTTAAACTAATGGAACACCCCGTTAAAATTAGATGATATATCGACTTTCCGCTTTAAATTTGGAATTCTTGTACTTTTTGTAAATTTGATGTCAAATACTGTCAAGAAATTGAAAATTGAACATTGTTGGACGAATTCAGTGTGGTTTTTTTCTTGGTCAGTCTACATGCATGTAGTTGCATGCGTGCCAAAAAATATCATGTCACTGAGATTTTTCATTGTATAATATTTCATAATTACGTTTTATAAAGCGCACATTTCCACCGTTTTTATGCTTGTTTGTTTGTTTAATGTTGTTTAAAACAATAGTTCGGTTATATATCGTGGAGGTTCCGTTTTTTTTTATCTGGATAGATTTCCTTTGAATAAAGAGAAAAGGAGGTCGCTTTGTTTAGAAAGATTCTTATAACCAATACAGTTTCTTTTTAGCAACCACATACACAAAAGAAAATGGGTATGATATTTACAAGTTGTTAACCTGTAAGTGATGGAATAGCATGATTCCTCATTGTAATGATGTACATTCAACGTTTGTATTTAACGATTTACGATTTACAACAGTTCCGACCCAGTCGGTATTTTGCGACTAAAAATGTCGTATATCGGAAGTCGGTAAGTTCGGTGAAACGGTCGTAAATCGTAAAGACAGTCGTACGACCAAGTTTACGATTTACGACCTTTTATGAAACGAGGCTCTGAATTTCTTAGCATATATTTCAGAGGTTTAATTTAATTCAATTAGAAGAAAAAAAAACCAGTATATCAAGTTCTTGTATATTGCCCTTAAAATGATATAGTAATATTAAACTGCTATCAGAATTTCTTAAGATATATTTCAGAATTAAATCAAATTAATTTAAAAAAAAGTATATGCTTGTCATCAAAAAATTATATCTATCAAACAATTATTAAAGTACTTACAATACTCAGATACTAGACCACGTAAAACAGATACATTTGTAAACGTCATCGATCAACGCCAGATAGGTAGAGATGTTTAAAATTCATGACAATATATATTATATATAGATTTAAAAAACATGTGAACAAAGCGAAAATCTGTTACCTGATATTTTGAAAAAATAAGACTTCATAACTAAACTTAGAATCAGCGACCACAACCTTCTAATTGAAAAGGGGAGGCATTTAAAAATACCCATGGTAAAAAGACTTTGTCAGGTATGCAATCAAATTGAAGATGATACACCATTTTCTTTTCGTTTGTAATACAAATCTTGATCTGAGAAATAAATATCTTCCACTTATATTTCAAGATAGATCTAATATTGGAGAAGGTGAAAAAATTAAATATATTCTTTGTTCATCATCATCGGTACAAGTATGAAAAATCGGTTCCTTGATTAAACAGTCTCTTGGGCCCCGTTTCACAAAAGGTCGTAAATCGTACGATTTCCGACTTACCTTAGGACCACTTAACGACTAAGTCTGCGACCGTTTCACAAAACTTGTCGGAATGTTTTTACGATTTCCGATTTACGACTTGTGGTTAATACATCTTCTTTGTGCGAAGGTACGAAAATCGATCAATTTACCCTATTAGATTCATATATTCGTTCAAACAAAATATTAAATATAGTTATTTTATTGGTCTACATGTATGTATATACAAAATATTAAATATAGTTATTTTATTGGTCTTTGTGGATACAAATTACGCGACACCCTAAGAAAGTAGAAGACGACAATTTCAAAGTGGAGACTGCTTTTTCAGGGAAAGCCCCGCGGTGGAATAAGAAGAAAATATCCACTTTGATAAGGCTGATGACAGAGAAGTCAACAATAACAAAGAGAAAGTTCACTCCATCCCTTATCAGCAATGTTACAAATATTTCCCAATGACTGTCATTGGTGATTTTTACAAAATTCTAGTCCGCCCACTTTTTGTAGCCATTTCCCCACATCAGGCATCATATATTTAACCTTATAATATCATAACTTAGGTCAGATTTAGTTATGATTTATCTAAGAAAGACATTTTTATAGCGAATTCAAATGAAACTTTTCAAATGTTTAAGCATACAAATGTACATGTACATTTCTACGGACGCATGTATTTAGCACCAGTTTATAATTTACATGACTCTTTGAATAAAATTTATTACAGGTTTTTAATATATGTCAAAACGTTGACTTGAACAAAATAGTTAAAGCTACCTCGAGGCGATGTTCAAGTATCCGTGCGTGTGACGTAGCAAACCACCCGTGTATATACGTTAAAACACTCTGTGAAAATTATATAATATAAAAGATTACATGTATCCGTATTTATTGTTCAGTTGCATATTTTTAGGATTCAGTAATGTTATAATTAAAGGTTAAATCACGTGGAAGCAGCAACTATGGCTACAGTAACTACTGATTCTTCCAAATTCATCTCACTATCATCGTTGTCCATTTCGAGTACTGCTGACAGAAATAGAGTTAACTTATCCACCATGTTGTTTGTCCAAAAAGTTCTAAACCATTTCATTGACCTAGGGCACATGGAATGTTCGGAACATGTTCGGAACAGTCCAAAGAAATACACCCGTAGTATCTGTGGTTACTCTACCGTGAACAGTTACATGAATACCACAATGAATGTCTGAGAATAACGGATTGAAATCAGCTATTTCGAATTCTTTCATAGAAGAAAATAAAGTTGGTGATAATAGTAAATAATCAACAACGGCTGTGTTTTTTCTAGTTACAGCTCCAATACCGCCATCTTTACCACATCTAGAATTGGCGATGAATAGGGAATTACCCTTACAAAAATTCAGTAGTTTGTGTCCAAAATCGTTTGGATTAGCGATATCTAAACTGCTTCTCTGTAAAGGTACGTTTTGATTTTCAAGGGTTTCAAAATCACACTGTAGCTTTGAAGCCTCTGATCGTCAAAAACATCTAGTAATTGTAAAAGATTATCATCAGGTTTGACATAATCATCTTTGCTTTTGGTTCGTGAATTAAAATCACCAATTAGTGCTATAGTACAATCATTTGTCAATAAATTACACATTTCAGTTTCAATCTCATTGAAACAATCATCAGATGAATACAAAGAATTTTCAGGTGGAATATAAGTACACCCTAGAAAGTAGGGTTTTATCAATGTGTAAAAGCTGATTCGAAATGGAAATCCACTGAACAAACTCAGATTCTGTATGGGGTAATTTAATAAATTTTGATAATCGTTTTCTGTATACTAGAATTTAATTAATAATAAAAAATTAAATTCCGTTATTGTCATTTGAAATAAATTATATCGAGTCTTTCAATATTGACTCATTTGCCCCCTATTGGTGTACCCCTTGATATTCGTATGCTAACGAGTGTTGCCCGTGAAAAAACACAGTCCGTGCATTTCGCCTCAGTTACAAATGACCAGTCTGAAGAAAAGGTTTGACCAGGCAACACGTTTTTAAAATCATTTAAGTTCAACACGTGTAAATTTTCTGAAATTATCGTTGCAAAACTGCAGATAAGTATTCTTTTCTTATTTACTTCTTTTATTGTGTAATCATGGATAATTTTGTTGAATATTTACGCATGGACTAAAAAAAAAAAATGATAATGTTTATTTCCTTACAAAGATGTGAATTATATTTATAATGGTTGAAAATCGTTAAAAAACTTGATAAAATTATAGAGAAGTGCCAATTATTTCATCTGGTATAATCATAACTTTTAAAGAACGATTCTCGGAATAGGCGGATTAAAATGTGTACAGAATTTGTTTCTTTCCGACTGAGACTATGTAAATTTATTTATTTGTGTAAACCGTTTTCACATCGTGCATTGAATATGCAATGTTCTGCAAGTAGACTTTTTCGTTTTAAACTTGCATCACGACAGCGTTTTTATTTAGAAATTATGTAAAAAACGGTTAGCAGAGCGTAGCGAAAAATACGCACATTTTGAAAAACATAGGTTCTACATTCGGCCAACAAATATATTGTTTATTTGCAATTTTACACTAATGAATTGGCTATTGTCAACTGTAGGAATATTTATCTCAGACTGTGTACATGTACAAGATAACGTAAACAACGTTACAAATATAAATACAGGCATATTGAATAATACATGTAAGCATATACAAAACAAATTATACAAAAGACTGCGATATGAACACACAACCGAACTGTACTAGTTGTCTCATTGAGTGATAAATAATATGTGAATCAAATTATTGATTGAATTGTTGTTGCTGTGCCAATATTTACCGTTTATGTAAATTAGTATATTAAATTATTATCCATGTTATTATTGGTGTATGTGATGGGATGTTTCTTTCAAATGAATACATATACTTAACATAGAATATAACTAAAATGATGCTGCTTAATGGCCGACAAATACTCTGTTCATTTATTATAAACGGTTAATAATATTTTCCCGCGTTTCGCTATAGTATAGCGGGAAAATATTGTATTGTTGGTTCGTTATTCGGACATATTCGTATTTAGTCGATGTAATCGACCAATCAGATGGTTCGGTAATATTCGGATGTCAGGTGTGCTCGAATAGGTATTCGTCACTTTCTAGCCGCCGTGCAATTACACAAGACGCAATGGATGCCGGCATATGAGATACGATACAAGCTGAGGTACATAGTGCCGTCAAAAATACTCAGGATCAACTTCTTAATAGTTTGACAACGTTGTTAGACAATCGTTTGGAAGGATTTCAGAAGAATATCCAAGATTCACAGAAATCTCTATCAGACACGCAGTTAGCCAAGATCGATGAATCCATGTCCGACACGCACAAGTTTCGTAAGAGGGAAAACGAAGAACAATACAAACATAACCAGAAGGTATTCATAAAGATGAAAGAAGCAAGCAATCAAATCGAGACCGATAATTTATCTCAGGAGAACGTCAACTCCACTAAAAGGAAAATTTATGAAGGTATGGACTTGATAAAACAACGTCAGAAACTCATAAAGTTAGCTGATTCATCCGATGCAGGTTGGCGAGTCGTGGACGAATATATCGCAAACCCTCTGGTGGACGACTCGGATGACGAAAAGAAGATTTATAAAGCACAGAGTAGAGCCGATAGTAAAATTAAGAAAGAAAATTTAAAGAAAAAAGTGGATTTCAAAACAACACCCTACAGCTATAAGAAAACTGCCTCTACTGTTGGAAATTCTATCCCGGTGACAACGAATGCTGTTTTTAGGCCTGGTAGATGCTTTTTCTGCAATGAATGGGGACATTGGAGGAGGGAATGCCCAAAGGTAGCTGCGGAACAGAGGAGTAGTTTGAATAAGATAAGTATAGGACATTATGTTAATAATGATAAGTCGAGCACACCTTTGTTTACAAGCGATATATCACGTGACATTAAGGTATCGAGCAATACACATTACACTAATAACGAAAGGAATGTCATTCAAAAAACCACAGGTGTAGGTAGTTTACGCGAGAGTGTAAACAAATGGAAAGAGATTGGAGCTAATGATTTTATCGTAGATGTAATAGAAAATGGATATAAAATACCTTTTCTTACATTACCGAATCAGATTGAATTAGATAACAATAAATCTGCACGCGATAATCCTGATTTCGTAACAGATGAAATAAACAAATTATTAGAAAAGGGTTGGATCAGTCTAGTAACAGATAAACCACATTTCATAAACCCGTTAACTGTATCAAACAATGGGTCAAAACTCAGATTAGTTTTAGATGCGAGACATATTAATCCTCATTTGTTTAAATTTAAACATAAGTACGAAGATGCAAACACAGCAAGGCAATTGTTCGATAAAGGCAATTATATATTTTCATACGACATGAAAAGTGCATACCACCATTTACGTATTTTTCACACAGATGTAACATACCTAGGTTTTAAGTGGAAAGATGAATATTACGTTTATAACGTTTTGCCTTTTGGGTTAGCCACTAGTGGTTACATATTTAGTAAAGTGGTTAGAGAAATAGTAAAATACTGGAGAGCCAAGGGTCTCAAAATAATTATGTATTTAGACGACGGACTCGGCGGAGGCGATAATTATAAAAATGCACTGGTTGCAAGTAATCTTATCAAGAAAGATCTGCATTATTTCGGTTTTAGCATTGCACAGGAAAAATGTAACTGGGTTCCAGTACAAAAATTAGAATGGTTAGGTTTTCGATGGGATGTCTCGGAAGGGGTTTTGAGGGTAACCTGTAAGCGCATCAGTAAACTGAAAGCTTCACTTGCAGATCTCGTACAACAACATTGCCAAGGTACGGTGATGTTTTGCGTACGTTTTATAGCAGGAATAGTCGGCCAGATTATTTCGACACAAGCCGTTCTTGGTGAGCAAACTCGTTTAAGAACGAGACATATGTATAATTGTATACTAGCAAGGGCTAGTTGGAACTCTAAGGTAGTATTCAGCATAGATACAGTGAAAGAATGCATTTTTTGGTTAAAAAATGTTAAAAGATTAAATGAGATAGGATCTCAGTTGTGTCAGTTGACATACAACGAGGCACAAGATGCATACATTTTTTGTGATGCATCAGATAAAGGTTTTGGTGGTCATTTGACAATAGGTTCAGAGGACGAACCGTTAGAAATGTTTGGTAGCTGGTCGCTTGATGAACAAGTTCAGAGCTCTACTTGGAGGGAGCTTGAGGCGTAAAGAGAGTGTCGACACATTTCAGTACAGATTTACAAGGCAGGACGATCAGAGTTTACACTGACAACAAAAATGTTGCACACATAATCAAAGTTGGTAGTAGAAAGATTTCATTACACAAAAGTGCTATGTCAGTTCATGAACTTTGTAAAAATAATTCGATAAAACTAAGTATAGTTTGGATACCTAGAAAATATAATTCACATGCTGATACGTTGAGCAGAAACTCGGATTGTGACGACTGGTTAGTACAAGATTGGTTATTCAAGAACTTAGATAATTTATGGGGTCCGCATAATTGCGACCGGTTTGCACACGACTATAATGCAAAATGCCAGAATTTCAACTCGAGGTTTTGGTGTCCAGGCACAGCTGCAGTCGACACGTTTACGGTACATTGTTGGGACAAGAACAATTGGTTAGTTCCTCCACCACGCCTGATTCCGCAAGTAATTAATAAATTAAAGCGAGAAACATGTACCGGTACTCTCGTCGTTCCTGAATGGACATCTGCGCCTTTTTGGCCGATGATCGTAGATGGTCAAAGTAATTTCAGATCATATATAGTAGCACACAGAATTTTTCACGGTGAAAATTTAACAAAAAGGGGGAGAGGACAGAGCGGCGTTTTCGGAGATCGGTATTTGAAATTTAGATTGTTAGCTCTTAGAATAGCATTTAGATAGTAAGATGCTTATGATATTTTATTATTTTGACAGGTATCAGAATAGACCACTTTATTGATGAAGCTATCCAGGACAGTGGAATAGACGTCGACAGCAGTTTGTACGAATTGTACCCCAAACTGTGCGAACTTTTAATAAGTAGCAAAAGTGACAATACAGTCAAATCTTATTTCAATGCCTTTAAAAGGTGGGAACATTTTATAACTTTACATGGACAAAATGCTTTACCTGCACAGCCTGTGCAGGTTGCTCTGTATTTAACTAGTTTATTGAAAAACGGTTCTACCTATCATCCAGTGTACAATGCAGTTTATGGAATTAAATGGGCCCATGAGACAAATGGACTTGACGATCCCACAAAAAATTCATTTGTAGTATCTGTTTTGGAAGCTTCGAAACGTGTTGCACCTAAAACTACTCAGAAAAAAGATCATATTTCTACTGATACATTGATAGAACTTTGTAATATGTTTAAAGATTCTAACGATTTGCTTATCATTAGGGATTTAACAATGATGTTATCGAGTTTCGCTGGTTTACTTAGGTATGATGAAGTCAGTTCATTATGTTTTTGCGACATACAAGTTCGTGATAGTTTCTTAGTTTTACATATTAATAAGAGCAAGACAGACCAGTATAGACAGAGCAATGAGATACTTATTTCCAAAGGTTCCACGTCAGCATGTCCGTATATTATGTTCTTGAAATACTTGCATTTGGTCGATTCTGGTGGTGTTCCAGAATTTTTTTTATTTCGACCCATATATAGGTCAGGCAGCACATGTAAACTCATGTGTAAAAATAAGAAACTTAGTTACACGGCGGCTAGGACAAATTTATTAAAGAGAATAAATTTGGTCTCTCCACATTGTAATATAGGTCCACATTCTTTCAGGGCGGGTGGTGCAACAGTTGCAGCAAATGCCGACGTTAGCGAAAGGTGTTTGAAGAAACACGGCAGATGGAAGTCGGACTCTAGTAAGGATGGCTATATACTAGACTCCACTGAGAAGCGGTTGAGTGTATCGCAGGTTTTGGGACTATAGTGTTTTGGTTGTTTTTCTTTTTAATCTCGGCCCCCTTTCTTTGTATTTTTTCTAGCACGTACGGCGGGCTGTCGGGCAAATTGATATTTGCGTTTTTTAGTTGTTATTTAGTATAGACAATACTAATATTTTCCCGCGTTTCGCTATAGTATAGCGGGAAAATATTGTACTGTTGGTTCGTTATTCGGACATATTCGTATTTAGTCGATGTAATCGACCAATCAGATGGTTCGGTAATATTCGGATGTCAGGTGTGCTCGAATAGGTATTCGTCACTTTCTAGCCGCCGTGCAATTACACAAGACCACATTTACATTTAATAATACATATTAAATAATTTTTCTCTTGGTGAGGTCCGACACCTTATCCTGAGATAGCCTCGAGCATTGGCGTCGGATACAGGTTTCCATTTTTTTTTATTAGTTTTTCCTGGACGGCCTTGGCTATCAGTGATGGATATTTATTTGTTGATGAATGGTACAGCTTACATTTTTATTGGCTGTATTAAGGAAGTCTAATTGTAATGAAATAATGTTTCTTGATATTGTTATACTAATATATGTATTGGATGATTCTTGTATACACGTAAAGTTTATTTAGTAATAAAATAATTCGGCGTCCAGCACGTACGGCGGGCTGTCGGGCAAATTGATATTTGCGTTTTTTAGTTGTTATTTAGTATAGACAATACGAATAATCATGATGATGATGAAAATAAGATTATTTCCAAACGATGTAAACAAAAATGAATATATTTACGTCATGTTGACAAACTTTTTCATCAATACAAATTAAAGGTGAGTAAAATTTAAAGTGTCACATTAGACAATATAAATAAGAGTTCAAAGGTCACATTAGACAATATAAATAAGAGTTCAAAGGCAAAATTTGTTCAACCTATGATAAATGATATATAAAAGGTCAACACATTGGTACATTATATATTTTAAAACATGAGTACATATACTGCCGCCTAATTTGTTTACACGTTAGGACATCGTATGTTCATCCTAAAGTTAGGATTTTCCTAGGATCATCTTAAGACACCTAAATTCGTGTCCTAAATTTAGGATCAATTCTGAGATAGATCCTAGGTTGCGACATGTTCGATAATTGCACTTAGGACTAAGATTTGTCCTAGGATAGTCCTAAGACGTATCTTAGTCCTAAGAGAGCTTCGAAAATAAGGCCCTTGACGATTAGGATTTAGGCTGGTAATTATCTTGGGAATTAACAGTTCACCGTCAGTAGTATCCGCCCAGTGATAGTAATAAACACCGAATATACCTTTATCAAATTCGTACAGCAGATCCGTATTTCTTTTTTTAATTTATTAAGTGATGTTCGGCAAAATTGTACATACCACACCCTTATACAGTGTACAA
>MJUT01026756.1:28840-44556 GCA_002080005.1 Gigantidas platifrons
TTTTGGCCTCGAGCATATCTAATGAGCATGCTTCAGAAAGTGCGTAATAAATTTGATGTCTTATACGTTTTATAATACCGGTATATCCCTTATAACTAATATAAGTATTACCTTTAAATAATCTATTATACAATTTAATTGTGATCCAGGAAGAAAAATATTATAAAAATAAACAACTTACGTCTACTTTGCAAGTCGGTGGAGAAAAAGCATCATCCCAAGGGTTACAAACTACAGTAACTACCATGATTTTTATAAAGATTACGGTCAAATGAGAAGCCATGTTCATGCATGTAACCTATCCCCATTCTGGATACCCCATTCAGAATTTTTACCTGTATGTATTTCCTCTTTTATTTCCTAATTATTTTTGTATTGTATCTGTGTTATTTTTTTTTATAGTTTTAGATTTTCTTGACAATTGTTAAATGTAACTATAGTGTCTCTCATTTTATAATACTGGTGTAGAGTGATTGTTTACTAGGGTGTAGCGAATAATCACCGTGTTTTCTAGCTTTACATTTGTAGTATATTCATGTTAACGTATTTACCGTTTTTAATTCTAGGACCAGTAAGTTTGATGCATTGGTAGCCGGGATCAGTAATCTGCAACGTTCTATTATACACCATACAGATATTAATGCTTCTTATTACTGTTGATAACAGTTATAAACAATTGTGAACAGACAGACAGAAAGAGGCTGCTATGTTGAGCCTGATACTACTGGCTGGTGTTACCATCGGGCACTAACACCGGGATCTTGAAGATTAGGTTGTTGAAACATTCAGGTACTAACACCTAGATCTTCAAGATTAGGCTGGTGATACACTCGGGTACCAACATCGAGATCTTGAAGATTAGGCCGGCGATACCATCGGATACTAACACCGATATCATGAAGATTAGGCTGGTGATACACTCGGGTACTAACATCTAGATCTTAAAGATGAAGCTGGGGATATCATCGGGTACTAACACCGAGATCTTGAAGATTAGGCTGGTGATACCATCGGGTACTAACACCGAGGTCTTGAAGATTAGGCTGGTGATACCATCGGGTACTAACACCGAAGTCTTGAAGATTAGGCTGGTGATACCATCGGATACTAACATCGAGATCTTGAAGATTAGGCTGGTGATACCACCGGGTACTAACACCGACATCCTGAAGATTAGGCTGGTGATACCACCGGGTACTAACACCGAGATCTGAAGATTAGGCTGGTGATACCATGGGGTACTAACCCCGATATCTTGAAGATTAGGCTGGTGATACACTCGGGTACTAACACATATATCTTGAAGATTAGGCTGGTGATACACTCGGGTACTAACACCGAGATCTTCAAGATTAGGCTGGTAATACACTCGGGTAATAACACCTAGATCTTCAAGATTAGGCTGGTGATACACTCGGGTACTAACACCGATATATTGAAGATTAGGCTGGTGATACCATCGGGTATTAACACCGAGATCTTGAAGATTAGGCTGGTTATGCCATCGGCTACTAACACCGAGATCTTGAAGATTAGGCTGGTGATACCATCGGGAACTAACACCGAGATCTTGAAGATTAGGCTGGTGATACACTCGGGTACTAACATCGAGATCTTCAAGATTAGGCTGGTGATAATCTTGGGCATTAACAGTTCACCGTCAGTGGTATCCGCCCAGTGATAGTAATAAACACCGAACATACCTTTATCAAATTCGTACCGCAGATCCTTATTTCTTTTTTTAATTTATTCAGTGATGTTCGGCAAAATTGTACATACCACACCCTTATACAGTGTACAACCATTGCATTATTGGACATTTAGCATACATATAATAAACAGGCATTCCAATATTTTGGCCTCGAGCATATCTAATGAGCATGCTTCAGAAAGTGCGTAATAAATTTGATGTCTTATACGTTTTATAATACCGGTATATCCCTTATAACTAATATAAGTATTACCTTTAAATAATCTATTATACAATTTAATTGTGATCCAGGAAGAAAAATATTATAAAAATAAACAACTTACGTCTACTTTGCAAGTCGGTGGAGAAAAAGCATCATCCCAAGGGTTACAAACTACAGTAACTACCATGATTTTTATAAAGATTACGGTCAAATGAGAAGCCATGTTCATGCATGTAACCTATCCCCATTCTGGATACCCCATTCAGAATTTTTACCTGTATGTATTTCCTCTTTTATTTCCTAATTATTTTTGTATTGTATCTGTGTTATTTTTTTTTATAGTTTTAGATTTTCTTGACAATTGTTAAATGTAACTATAGTGTCTCTCATTTTATAATACTGGTGTAGAGTGATTGTTTACTAGGGTGTAGCGAATAATCACCGTGTTTTCTAGCTTTACATTTGTAGTATATTCATGTTAACGTATTTACCGTTTTTAATTCTAGGACCAGTAAGTTTGATGCATTGGTAGCCGGGATCAGTAATCTGCAACGTTCTATTATACACCATACAGATATTAATGCTTCTTATTACTGTTGATAACAGTTATAAACAATTGTGAACAGACAGACAGAAAGAGGCTGCTATGTTGAGCCTGATACTACTGGCTGGTGTTACCATCGGGCACTAACACCGGGATCTTGAAGATTAGGTTGTTGAAACATTCAGGTACTAACACCGAGATCTTAAAGATTAGGCTGGTGATACACTCGGGTACCAACATCGAGATCTTGAAGATTAGGCCGGCTATACCATCGGATACTAACACCGATATCATGAAGATTAGGCTGGTGATACACTCGGGTACTAACATCTAGATCTTAAAGATGAAGCTGGGGATATCATCGGGTACTAACACCGAGATCTTGAAGATTAGGCTGGTGATACCATCGGGTACTAACACCGAGGTCTTGAAGATTAGGCTGGTGATACCATCGGGTGCTAACACCGAGGTCTTGAAGATTAGGCTGGTGATACCATCGGATACTAACACCGAGATCTTGAAGATTAGGCTGGTGATACACTCAGGTACTAACATCGAGATCTTGAAGATTAGGCTGTTGATAATCTTGGGTATTAACAGTTCACCGTCAGTGGTATCCGCCCAGTGATAGTAATAAACACCGAACATACCTTTATCAAATTCGTACAGCAGATCCTTATTTCTTTTTTTAATTTATTCAGTGATGTTCGGCAAAATTGTACATACCACACCCTTATACAGTGTACAACCATTGCATTATAGGACATTTAGCATACATATAATAAACAGGCATTCCAATATGGGGATATCATCGGGTACTAACACCGAGATCTTGAAGATTAGGCTGGTGATACCACCGGGTACTAACACCGACATCATGAAGATTAGTCTGGTGATACCACCGGGTACTAACACCGAGATCTGAAGATTAGGCTGGTGATACCATGGGATACTAACCCCGATATCTTGAAGATTAGGCTGGTGATACCACCGGGTACTAACACCGACATCCTGAAGATTAGTCTGGTGATACCACCGGGTACTAACACCGAGATCTGAAGATTAGGCTGGTGATACCATGGGGTACTAACCCCGATATCTTGAAGATTAGGCTGGTGATACACTCGGGTACTAACACATATATCTTGAAGATTAGGCTGGTGATACACTCGGGTACTAACACCGATATCTTGAAGATTAGGCTGGTAATACACTCGGGTAATAACACCTAGATCTTCAAGATTAGGCTGGTGATACACTCGGGTACTAACACCGAGATATTGAAGATTAGGCTGGTGATACTATCGGGTATTAACACCGAGATCTTGAAGATTAGGCTGGTTATGCCATCGGCTACTAACACCGAGATCTTGAAGATTAGGCTGGTGATACCTCGGGTACTAACATCGAGATCTTGAAGATTAGGCTGTTGATAATCTTGGGCATTAACAGTTCACCTTCAGTGGTATCCGCCCAGTGATAGTAATAAACACTGAATATACCTTTATCAAATTTGTACACCAGATGCTTGTTTCAGTTTTTAATTTATTCAGTGATGTTCGGCCAAATTGTACATACACAGACACACTTATATAATTCCGTTGAAGACAGCGTACAACTGTTGCATTATCGGACATATGGTACATTTTTTTTGTATGTATATATGTATATACATGTTTTTTTTATCAGGCATTCGAATATTTTGACTTCGAGCATTTCTGATGAAGCCTATTCCAAAAACGCGCAGTGTTACAAATGTACTAAATTTGAGGGTTTAGAATTGTGGTGTTAACGACACTTTCAACAATATTTAAACTATATCGTAGTAGTAATGTGTGAGGGATTTTACCAATCGTAAAAGGCGTTAAGGCCCAAGATGATGATGGCGGCGGCGGTGGCGGAGATGGCGTACCACCACCACCATCGCCATAATCAGTACGGACATATAAGCAATCGTGAATATCCACCACCACCGCCGCCGATTGTGGCGGCGGCGGCGGTGGTGGTGACGGCGCTGGTGGTGGCGCTTCCCTCGTGCGACCCACCGAATTTTTCGATTCGCTGGGAAACATCGGAAACGTATCAATTGCCGTTTCGCCAACGTCCTGATCGTCGACGGGCCGCAATACTACTACTGTTCGTCTCAAATCCAATCCGACGACACCGACACCTGCGGACTGTATTGCCTGAACTACTTCAAACGGAGACATCGAGGAATGGAGCTGCCGGACATAGTGAAAGACTTTTCCACCGTTGATTTAAAAGGAAACGAGGACAAAATTTTAAGATCTGACTGTTAGCATTGTATATTGTCGTGCATTGTCGTTATGATAGAATGTATTGAACTTGATAAACAATCGAACTGTATTTTGTCGTGCGTTGACTTGGTAAATGTCTCCATTATAGAATGTAATAAACTGACGAAGTCAAATCCCAACACATTTATTTTTTATATTTTCATTGAGTCAAAATCAGAAACTGTGTGTCTATATAATCCCCCCTTTCCCCTTTTAGTCTTACAACATACTTTTAAAGCATGCGTCTTTATTATAGAATGTTTATACGTAATAAATGATACGAACGAAATCGTGACGTTGTGTTATGCTCAGAGTTACTTCCCTTTGAATACGTTTTAACCATGCTGGAAATTACTTCCCTTTGAACATATACATTGAGTTATCTCCCCCACTCTCATCGAACATACACACCGTCAGAACTTTCATTGACGCAATTTCTCTGCACACGTCACAATCCGGATAAGCAAATGATCTGTCCATAAACGGATGTGTGTGCAGGGTTGTATATTAATCATTTTGTGACAACTTAATCTCGTAAGATTCATTCAAAATAATTCATATTGTAATCATTTGACATTATAATATCAATGTTTAGATTGATGAACATTAAATCACATTCTAACATTTTTAGGCATGTGTTTGATAACTAACCAAACTAAAATAATATGTCTTGCTTTATATATGCAAAACTATCGTCGGTCGAAATATGATGCAATGNCCGTTTTTAATTCTAGGACCAGTAAGTTTGATGCATTGGTAGCCGGGATCAGTAATCTGCAACGTTCTATTATACACCATACAGATATTAATGCTTCTTATTACTGTTGATAAGTTATAAACAATTGTGAACAGACAGACAGAAAGAGGCTGCTATGTTGAGCCCGATACTACTGGCTGGTGTTACCATCGGACACTAACACCGAGATCTTGAAGATTAGGTTGTTGATACATTCAGGTACTAACACCGAGATCTTAAAGATTAGGCTGGTGATACACTCTGGTACCAACATCGAGATCTTGAAGATTAGGCCGGCGATACCATCGGATACTAACACCGAGATCATGAAGATTAGGCTGGTGATACACTCGGGTACTAACATCTAGATCTTAAAGATGAAGCTGGGGATATCATCGGGTACTAACACCGAGATCTTGAAGATTAGGCTGGTGATACCATCGGGTACTAACACCGAGGTCTTGAAGATTAGGCTGGTGATACCATCGGGTACTAACACCGAGGTCTTGAAGATTAGGCTGGTGATACCATCGGATACTAACACCGAGATCTTGAAGATTAGGCTGGTGATACCATCGGGTACTAACACCGACATCCTGAAGATTAGGCTGGTGATACCATGGGGTACTACATGTAACCCCGAGATCTTGAAGATTAGGCTGGTGATACACTCGGGTACTAACACATATATCTTGAAGATTAGGCTGGTGATACACTCGGGTACTAACACCGAGATCATGAAGATTAGGCTGGTGATACACTCGGGTACTAACACATATATCTTGAAGATTAGGCTGGTGATACACTCGGGTACTAACACCTAGATCTTGAAGATTAGGCTTGTGATACTCCCTGGTACTAACACCTAGATCTTGAAGATTAGGCCGGCGATATCATCGGGTACTAACATCTAGATCTTGAAGATTAGGCTGGTGATACCATCAGGAAACACCGAGATCTCGAAGATTAGGCTGGTGATACACTCGGGTACTAACAACGAGATATTTAAGATTAGCTGGTGATATCATCGAGAAACATCGAGATCTCGCAGAGTAGGCTGGTGATACACTCGGGTGCTAACACCGAGATATTGAAGATTAGGCTGGTGATACCATCGGGTATTAACACCGAGATCTTGAAGATTAGGCTGGTTATGCCATCGGCTACTAACACCGAGATCTTGAAGATTAGGCTGGTGATACCATCGGGAACTAACACCGAGATCTTCAAGATTAGGCTGGTGATACACTCAGGTACCAACATCGAGATCTTGAAGATTAGGCTGTTGATAATCTCCTGCATTAACAGTTCACCGTCAGTAGTATCCGCCCAGTGATAGTAATAAACACTGAATATACCTTTATCAAATTTGTACACCAGATGCTTGTTTCAGTTTTTAATTTATTCAGTGATGTTCGGCCAAATTGTACATACACAGACACACTTATATAATTCCGTTGAAGACAGCGTACAACGGTTGCATTATCGGACATATGGTACATTTTTTTGTATGTATATATGTATATACATGTTTTTTTTATCAGGCATTCGAATATTTTGACTTCGAGCATTTCTGATGAAGCCTATTCCAAAAACGTGCAGTGTTACAAATGTACTAAATTTGAGGGTTTAGAATTGTGTGAGGGATTTTACCAATCGTAAAATGCGTTAAGGCCCAAGATGATGATGGCGGCGGCGGTGGCGGCGGAGATGGCGTACCACCACCATCATCAGTCCGGACATATAAGCAATCGTTAATATCCACCACACCGCTGCCACCGGTTGTGGCGGCGGCGCTGGTGGTGGCGCTTCCCTTGTGGGACCCACCGAATTTTTCGATTCGCTGGGAAACATCGGAAACGTATCAATTAACGTTTCGCCAACGTCCTGATCGTCAACGGACCGCAATACTACTACTGTTCGTCTCAAATCCAATCCGACGACACCGACACCTGCAGACTGCATTGCCTGAACTACTTCAAACGGAGACATCGAGGAATGGAGCTGCCGGACATAGTGAAAGACTTTTCCACCGTTGATTTAAAAGGAAACGAGGACAAAATTTTAAGATCTGACTGTTAGCATTGTATATTGTCGTGCATTGTCGTTATGATAGAATGTATTGAACTTGATAAACAATCAAACTGTATTTTGTCGTGCGTTGACTTGGTAAATGTCTCCATTATAGAATGTAATAAACGGACGAAGTCAAATCCCAACACATTTATTTTTTATATTTTCATTGAGTCAAAATCAGAAACTGTGTGTCTATATAATCCCCCCTTTTAGTCTTACAACATACTTTTAAAGCATGCGTCTTTATTATAGAATGTTTATACGTAATAAATGATACGAATGAAATCGTGACGTTGTGCTATGCTCAGAGTTACTTCCCTTTGAATACGTTTTAACCATGCTGGAAATTACTTCCCTTTGAACATATACATTGAGTTATCTCCCCCACTCTCATCGAACATACACACCGTCAGAACTTTCATTGACCCAATTTCTCTGCACATGTCATAATCCAGATAAGCAAATGATCTGTCCATAAACGGATGTGTGTGCAGGGTTGTATATTAATCATTGTGTGACAACTTAATCTTGTAAGATTCATTCAAAATAATTCATATTGTAATCATTTGACATTATAATATCAATGTTTAGATTTATGAACATTAAATCACATTCCAGGGTTGTGGAATTGCCATGCCAGACTTGTCCGACTCGTACATAGAACCTGCCGGACAAATAGATTTTCCTGACTAGCTTGTCCGGGGACAAGTAAAGATCAACAAATAAAAATAATTTCTAATTAAAGTACTCTGGAAAGACAATTCCTCAAATGATATTATATCGTAAATATTGACGGTTATATAGATAAATGTTGTTTTTTTTTTTATATTGGAAACGATCACGTCAGTGGTGTTCCGAACGCAGCTAAAAATAACCAGAATTGTACAAGCTCTAAGTTGAGTATTACGACCCGATTGCAATGATAATTGTACTGCATTTACTTAACGATAACCGGGGCCGTGTAACAGGTTTTTATTGGAGTTCCGAATGTGACGTTTCCTTGTCAATCGTAACTACTCGGCCATTCTCGCTACCTTTCAAATAACCTCGTACGTAGTAGGCGGATAAATAGAACTACTTTTCACATGTCAGTTACATGAAAGTTTGATAAAGTTATATTTTAAATAATTTTCTATATTTCAATTATTTTCATGGATAAAAGTTAAAGTTTTAATTAGTTTTGCATGATTAGATTTTACTTAGTATGTCTTCCATATTGGATTTCCATGGACTATATTTTTGTGCAGCTTAACTTCCGGCAAACAATTTAAGAAGAATTTCTACTATCTACGTACGAGGTTATTTGCAGGGTAGCGAGAATGGCCGAGTAGTTACAATTGGTTTCCTTGTTTGTCCATAGCTTTTCATAAACAAACACGGCCTTACATCCGTGAACGTACTGTATAATACAAATCGGGTCGCAGTCGTTACAATGGACAAATATTTGATAATAAAAAAAAAGACTGGGAAAGTTTTTTGCCACAACGAACATTACGAGAAAGTTAAACACAAAACTCTAGCAGAAAATGACACAAAACGTGAGGAAAAACACCCAAGTGGCTAGCCGATTTCTCATGTTTACTGCTGGATTCTGATAGTGTCTCATATTGAAATATCTGCTGAATATACTCTGATTTTGCTGACAAGAAATCATTAATGTTTATTGGCAAAATAGTGGACAGAATGGATACCTATCTTCCCACCAGTCATCTGCAAAGTATGAAGACACCACTAAAACTAACTACTAGTACATGACTGTTTTGATTGATAAATCCATTGTCAAGGTTAATCAAAATGAACTTCATTGATATGAGATTTTTTTTCAACACAGCTTATTCTGCATCTAAAAACAACCAGCTATTCTCTGACTGCATATTCCTATCTGAAATCCAAATTTAAAATAGCCTTCATTTGGGCAGTGATCACTTGGGCAGGGATGTTTGTGTTAACTAGTTTATTAAAACTATATTTCAAATTTTACTCAATGATGTAATAGACAATATAAACAAGTTCAATTTAGCAACTGTGTTTATAAGTATCAAATGCTTGTACAAAAAACAGGACAAGTAGGATTTTGTCTGGACAAGTAACTTTTTTCAGATGACTTGCCCGGGGACAAGTAGAACATTTCAGTATTTCCACACCCCTGCATTCTAACATTTTTAGGCATGTGTTTGACAACTAACCAAACTAAAATAATATGTCTTGCTTTATATATGCAAAACTATCGTCGGTCGAATTATGATGCAATGCACTGCAAACGTATGCATCGTCATTAATCCGGATAAGTAAACACGTCCTTTGTGTACCAGGGTATTTGCAACCTTATTAGATTAATTAATACTATTTTTCATTGGTCAGAAAAATGATGCAATGCGCTGCATACCTTTAATCGGATTATATAACACACCTTATTACGATGTCGAATCGGTGGGTGGGGTGTTCTATTTTTAGGGTTTTCCCGCCATTTTGAGGGATTCCCTGATGGCCGCCATCTTGGGCCTTAACGCCTTACGTTTTTACGATTGGTAAAAACCCTCACACATTACTATTCAAGATACTCAATGCATATGTTTAGGATACTCAAATTGGAGGGTACTCAAGTTATATCATAAGGTACCATACAAACCCCTTTAGTAGTTCGGGAATAGCTGGGATTTGCATTCCGATCCCAAACATTTGTCATCATCTCCGATATTATGCAAATCAGAATATCCTGGTTGTCATTACTTCTCACTGACATCTCCATTTAGACTATTTATTATTTTTAGGGCGTTGCGTATATCCAGTTTTCTAACATGTGATGATGCGTGGCAATGGGACAAGTGTAAAAATATGCAAATGCGTGGCAACGGTGTGTGTGTAAAAAAAGGTGTAGTTGCATGCATATGGCAAGGTATTAATTCTATCAAGTTACAAAAATGATATAAACACATGATATCATCTCAGATCAATTTTCATGTCATTATGACATTCTCAGTACTTAAAAATTTATCCAAGTTGTCTTAGAGCTGGGAGTAATAAGACTCCAAACTTACAGTCATTGTCAAGCGTTAAAAAATAGACATGAGTCGTCATGGAAGATTGAAAGATAGTCTTTGTTGACCTAATGTCACTTCAGTACGTCAAGGCAAATATTGGCACGCGTTATTGGTCTGAGTTGTCTTGGAGAAGAGATATCATAATTAACCAGAAACATAATATTATAGTAAACAGTAGTAGGATCATATCTGAACTCGACAACCCAGCCAAAACAACAGGAGCATTTTCCTTTTGATTCGAATTATTGCCATCCACGTACACAGAAAACCAAGGCTAGTTTCTACCTCGGTTTCAAATGCAAAAACAAACTAATAAATTTGATATTTACCGACACTTTCTATGTATTTTAGTTCTAAATTGAGTCAAATTTATCTTAATTCATCGGTTACTATTCCGTTGGAAAGTTATTTTTACATACGTGAATGAAAAAGTGTCAGAATTTTACAAAATTGACATAGTTGCAAATGAAATAAATGTAGTTTTGAAATTTCTTGACTTGAGCATGAAAATACTGCATTTCATTTAATAAGAACAAAAAAATAAAAGTATTTTATTTCGTACCAATGTTGGCTGCGCTGTTATTTTTAATGCCAGCGCCGACATGATGGTACGAGATGGTCCAACGAATATGGCTCTCATGGCAAGTTCTTGTTTATGATTGGCCAATTAAAAAAATCTTCTCATCAATATGTGGACCAAATTAATTGAAATTTGGTAACTATATATATAGGAAGCACCTATGGAAGGTTCAGTATCTATAGTTTCCTCAAAAGAAAATGACAGGTGAGCGACAAAGACTCAGTTCACTGTGCCTCTAGTTGTTCTTGTCCTGAATATAGATGAAATACTGCTCACTGGACAGATAAGTAATAATAAATCAATCTTATGACAGCTTTAAATCGGTCCAAGATTTATGTCAACAAGTGTTGACTAGACCAGCACGCAAATGTTCGGCTGCAAGGCCTGTTTATTTTGCACCCCCTCACCCCAATAAAAAAACTAAAGAAAGTTGATCTGATGATCACAGATACCCCCGCATTCCAAATTTTGAATGAGGCAATGAAAGGAATGAAACATATTGTGACTTGTCTTACAACACAGCATTTGTTTAAGTTTGAAAAGATTTGGTTTACCGTTACTTTTATTTTCATCCAGAAACCTTTAAAGTCCCTATCTTCTAAGAGAAAAAGGGCCATAATTCATGAACGGTAAATGTCAATTTCACCATAATCGAACTTAATCTGTATTTTATAGTACATCGTATTGTGTTAAAGTTTGAAAAGACTTGGTTGAGTCGTACCTTAAATATCATCCGGAAACCTAACCCGAATAATCCAGTCGTTATATTCCACTCTCTATCGATCGCTTCATTAACCAAGTGAAATAATATCATCTTCACAAAACAAATAAGCAGCATTATACAAAATTTCATTTATTGCAGAATCAACAAGGAACAATGAGCAGGGTGAACCTTCATCTATAAAAACATCACGCAAATCCAAGATGTTTTCTCTCAAAAGATTTCACTAATTTGTCTATGTATGTCAGTATCATCATCTTCTTTACATGTTTGTGAAGTTGGAGATATGTTGTCAAACACATTACATATACATGAACCACAGTCACAAGCTAAACTACAAAAGGAGCAACATTTACATGAATGAACTTTGGATTGTGTGTCACAGACATTCTCGTCATCCAAAGAGAAATAATTGTTCAATATTTCACGACAGCATCTTTTTGGTCGACAAAAATCGACAACACTTTCTCTACATGCACCTTTTGCCAAGTCTTAACTGGAGTAAAATATCATAGACATAGCATCCCTTCCATCTCTCCCTGCACGTCCAATTTCTTGAGCAAACTGTTCAAGCCCACGTGGTGCACACCAATGAATTATCCGATCGACTCCCATTCCAAAAGCTATGGTAGCAAAAACTATACGCAGATTACTCCCAGGCTGTGGAAATTCAGCCAGTACATATGCTTTGTTTATATCAGCTGTAGAACGGTGAAACATTGCAATATGTCTAGTGTCCAAGTCTTTAACACTTTCAGAGAGTTCAAGAAAGAAATGCTGAAATAGTGATGCACCTGAGCTTATATTCCTGCAATATATAATTGTTTTCTTAGCATCTCTACCATTCTGACGAACATTGTCTAACAACCGTTGAAGTTCACTAAAATACTTGGTGGTTTTCTTAGCAATGTATGTTATATTGGTGCGATCAGGAAGAACTGATATTGTCCTAGTTTCTTCTGGAACCATGTTCAGTTTCTTTATTATTTCTGTTTACATTTCTTTAGTTGCGGTTGTAGTAAGAGCAACAAAGAGTGTACCCTCCGGCAAAATTGAATGCAATTCAGCTAACCTTGAATATTCTTGTCTGAACTCGACACCCCTGCAATAGAAAATGTATGAATTTTAAAGATACTTTCAAATAACATTACATATACATTGTACATAAACACAAATGTATCAATGACATTTTTTAATTGTGAAAAATATATGTTTATTCACAATACTGTTTTTCCATGAAAAACACATTAAATTTTGAAATATACATATTGTAAAACTAAAGTAAGATCACAATGGTTTTCATCTAGTAAAAAAAAATCTTTTGATATACCGACTATGGTGCACATGATGCGCATTTTGAGAAATAATCTCTCGTCAGGTATGTCAGGGGTAAGTTAAGGCAAACACAACTAAATAAAATTGTCAAAACCACACTCCTGACATTAAAAAAAAAAAAAAAACAAAATACATAAATAAAAAAAAAAAATAAAAAATAAAGAAAAATCTTAACTTGTCATAAAATGTACAATCTAATTAAAATTAAATATCCAAACTTGCTCCCTATTTTCATATTGTTGTTTAGATGTCGAAAACATATAAACAACAAAATGAAAATACATGTAGGAACAAGTTCATAGATTTAATTTTAATTTAATTGTACAATGTATAAAATGATTCCTATCATTCTTTAAAATTATACATTTATAACATTTGTTTAAGACCTTAAGTTAAGCTGCAAAGCTGGAAAGTCTCTATTCAAATTGATAAAAATTTGCATTGCAACCTGGTCCAGATAAGAAAAGTACATGTACCTAAAGGTAAAATACACTACACACATGTTATGTGGTGTCAAGTGTGACGAGGTACAAATCCCATAGATGCTGAGTGAATTTAATTCTTACACTGTTCTGTTGAATGTACGACCATAAAGGGACACACATTCACAATGATGTATACATGTGTATGTGCCCTTGTAGTACTCACAAGTTAAGCTTTGGAAACCAAATAAAATCATAATCTAATAGCATTGTAGTGACCTGTGATTTTAATTTTTTTTTATTTAGATCTACACTACTTAGCCAATTAAACAAAGAATTCTGTTTTTAAAATGTCTTTCAATGTCATACATGTACATTTATATTTATTGAAGTTAATTCAGAAAACAATACCTACCATTCTGTAATACAATGAGCTTCATCTATTATCAGTGCCTTCATATGATCATTAAAAAGACCACTGGTGAAACTTCTTCTCCATATACCTGGCAACAGAGCTGCTTCTGATGAGGAAAACACTACTGAATAATCTCCAGCAGAGATATCATCGACCACTCCTAATAAATAATAATAAAAAAACATATAAAGCCATGTTATTTAAAAAAACAAAAAACAAAAACAAGGCATAAAATGTTTTTTTTTTTATAATTCATAACTACTGTATATCTCTGTCACACAAATAAAACAAACAATGCACATGAGAAAGGCTGATATACTTGCTGACTCTTCCGGAGCACCTGAAGTCACTCCCGGTTTTTAGTGGAGTTCATGTTGTCTCTGTCCTTTTTAGTTTCTGTAATATGATTGATGGCTGGCGTGGCCTTGTTTAATCGTGATGATCATCAACAGAACGACATTGCAGTGTTCAATACGACTTTTATCAGGGGATTATAGTATAGGGGAAGGAAACACGTTATACGATCTGCGGAAGATTTCCGTTCGAGGTTTTTCGCATTTTTCATTGTGAAGTATACTATAATTATTCGGTGGGAGGTGCATTCGGAATATATCTTCCAACTGAGAAATCACGCGAGAAACGGTGTTTGTAAATCTCATTGGTCAACTACTGGGTTTATTTTGTATGGATGACCTTTGAACTGATTATTATTACTATGGGAAGGCGCGGCCTTTGAAGAGGACGGAAATATATTTGAATAAGTGAAATGTTAAAAATAGCTTCACAGAAAGTTAAATGAAGTTTTTGGAATAATAAAGAATGGAAAATTACGAACTATATTAAAAAAAGATCCGTATCTAAATATTGATAATTTTCAGTAAAAGAAAAAACCTCATAATAAGTGACATCAAGGATTTACTATATAAATCCTTGGTGACATATAAATGCTCATTTTAAAGCAATGCAGAAGTTTAAAATTTCTGAATAAATATATTCCTGAACAATAACCATTAATATTGAAATGATACTTTTTTTCTTTAGGCAATTGTACTGTCTGTCCTTCGATTTGCATATTCTGATGGGAGAAACACATTAGCGCGACATTGCAAGATACCGCGACATTTTCCTCTTTTTATGTCGACATTACCGCGACATTTTTTTTTCTTTTAAAATGGTTTCTAGAACTCATTAACGCTACATTTATAAACTGCCTTCAAGATATATACATTTGTACATGTATGATGAATACATGTTCAATGATTAAATAATTTAACACACATGGAACATATCAGGGAATTGGCATAGTTAGTAGAATGTGGAAGATTTCGCGAATGTTTGGGTAATAATCGGGTCGTCAAAATTAAAGCATCGAATAGGGGGGATAGCTTGTCTTTAAGATCTTGACAGAACATACTCCAGTGGTGGATTTCCTGTTGGAAAGTTGCATGTTGGGGTAGGTCGGGACTGTTCCAGTCAAATACCCTCACAATTTCTGCTGGTGTCATTGTTTCAATTGTCGGCTAATGGTTACGAATTATTAATATCCATTAAGGTGTTGCGTTTGTCCATTATTTTTATTTTTTTACCAGGCAATTGCCTCGGTTGCCTCAATGGATGCTACGCCTTTGTATGGTAT
>MJUT01026756.1:65249-97735 GCA_002080005.1 Gigantidas platifrons
AAAAAAAAACAGACAAAAAACAGGAAAACATATTTATGTTCAGTGACTGCACGGCCAGATCAGAGCCTATCAAATACCACCATAAATCAATTCACATTTAATATAACATGTATAATAACTATAATTATTCACATTACAAATAAGTAATGATATCTATACGATCAGTTGCGTCCTCGCAGCAAAAAACATTCTTCAATAAAGCTACCTGATATGTGTGATGTAAGTATACTTTTCTTAGGGAACTACGAGAGGTAATTAAAACACGTCTGCTCCGTTTACATACGTTTTAATAAGAGCAAGTAAAACACAGAACAAATCCGGACATCCTTTGCCACATACGTAATACAATACGGAAACAGAATTATGCACATGATAAACAATACTGAAACTGAATTACACACAAACATAAATATATGCATACATGTATATATCACATCCCCCGCCACAACAAAAAGTTGTTCCAACTTTTTCCCAGTGTGGAATTTAGTTTTGGGATTTATGGTATCCATGCTATCTCACAAAATACATGTATTAACTTATACCGTCAACTATCACTTTCACCCACATTTCTCACTTGTTGAGACAATATTGTAGAACAAAATGCTGTAAAACATTACAGATATAAACATGAACTTGAATCCTAGTTGTCATGAAATGTGGCAATATATATACTTTAATGAAAACACTAGAGACCTCACTCTTAAAATTTAAAATTGTAGATGTTTGCTACCAGTGATGAAACATAAGACATACCCCAAAAAAAATTACGACTATTTCTCGCACTCGCTCGCCTGGTCATTCACTGATTCTCACTATATAAAAAAAAATAATGAAGTCCTATATCTGTCCACTAAAAGCAAAACTACCAAGGTTATTTGTGATTAACATTATAATCGACCACTGACATTGATTCATTCATTATCATTGTTTTACACATCGCAACGTTCTTATATTCTCATTAATTAAATGCCTTGAACTATGTGTTTGATACATTATGCATATAAAACCACAAAACAACAACAACAAAAACTAGTGTGTACATCCCAAAGAAAATATCTTGCCATCGTCATAAAACACAGCACGGAATATAACATTTTAAACATAATTTCTCAGTTTTATCGAGTTTCATATACGCAAATATCAAATTTTGGACTTTTTCAAAAAAATAAATGAAAACTGATTCATATCTTGAATCGCTAAAGTGCATTAAATCCTAAAAATAATATCCGTGATCATAACACTCATTTTCACAATACATTGTCTTAATAAAACATTTGAAAAACAATTGTCATGTGTTAAATATAAAGTGTTACATTTCCAAGACAATCTACAATTTAAAAATGTCCGTGCATAAACTTTCCATAACATCTTGAATTTTGTTGCGTCCTGATACTTGTAGCACTGATATACATAGTCCGAGATTCCTCTGCCGTTCGACGACTATTTACATCTGCTGTTGTCGTTGAACGTCAGAGCGTTCTCCATAATGAAAACAGCGGATTTTTCTCCCCATTTCAGCCGTGGCACATTTCCACGTTTTGTGGCTATTAGATTTTATTTTCTATCCAAAACCCTAACATATATCGCTTCACCAATCATTTTTCTATTCATTCATAACCATCTTACCCTCAGAAATTGGTGTTACACTCCATTACAGCACAATTTCCACCAGACCATATGATTTCGTCATTTTGAACACTGACATTTTGAAATATTTGTCACATGACTTCGAGAGAACTACGATTACCGCAATGTATTATGGGAGATGATTTGCATATATGATCTGACCTTGTCCAAAATAGAGGGAAACGTAAGACATGCTCTTTCCGAAGCCCGCAGATAACACTGCAAAATGAATCTTTTCTATCCAACATATTTTTTATTATTTCCTTCTGCTCTGATTTGAGCTGTAGATGGAACTGTTTGTCCTGCAGAATATGCTTTATATCGTCTTGTATATTTGTTTACGTATGCTAATTTGGTGCACTGTATTTAGTATCTCCCATCATGCAATGCATTGCTGTCATCTTTCAGTTTAGTATCGTGAGATCACGTTAAAAAAAATGGCAGGGAAATGACCAAATCATCGGGTGTAAGGAAAAAACGTGCTGTAATCGAGTGTAACACCACTCTCTGAGGGTAAGATGGTTATGAATGAATAAAAAAATGATTGGTGAAGCGATATATATTAGGGTTTTGGATAGAAAATAAAATCTGATAGTCACAAAATGCGGAAATGTGCTACAGTTGAGATGGGGAGAAAAATCCGCTGTTTTCATTATGGAGAGCGCTCTGACGTTCAACGACAACAGCAGATGTAAATAGTCGTCGAACGGCAGAGGAATCTCGGACTATGACAACATTTAATTAATTTTAAAAACAACATACCGTACTATACACTTTTGGTTCAAAGTCTTTTCTGTTTACGGCTTTCGTCCACTGCTGTCTTTTATCGCGGTCCCTAGGGAAAGAATGTAACCTGAACGGCTACAAACATGCACAATCTTCTTCACGACAAGAATGAATGTCACAAATACTTTTTTTCCACAGTGACAATTTCCTATAATTATTTCGACAGCTTACTATTGCACAGTTTTTACCAGGACCACGGGAATAAGCCATAACCGATTGTTACACTTTCTTAATGGCGGACGATAGTAACGCCGCCTAGCCATTCTCTACACAACATAGCAGGAACGACAACTCTGGATATAGAATGCCGCCTAGCGTCCACGAACGATAACTAGGTAATCACCGATTTCTGAAAACGTCATATTTTTTTTTTTACTGGACAGAATTTATTCAAATTTTGGTCAGTTTGAGCTGGGACTATTATAGTCCCAGGTTTGAGATATGAATATATATTTTATAACTAATTAAAAATTTTGGAAAAATAATATGTAATAGTGGAGATTTTTCAGGTCACGCAAGAATTTCGCGCGATTCTGTGTCCTTCAGGTCAAGATACAGTGTGTGGCCAAAAGTATTCGCGCATGTAAAAAAAATCCCTATTTAATCAACCAAAACCATATTTAAAAAAAAATGATTGTGAAGTCATTTCTGGATAGATTTTAACAAATTTTGCACCAAAATATGTTAAACTTTGAAAAGGGAAATAAAATTTACAAATTACATGCACTTCAAACAAAATGAAATAAATGCTTTATTTTTTCATGTTTTATAAATACACGTCACAGTTTGAATGCGGTGACATTTCACGGAGAGTTACCTGTGTGACACACAAATGTAAAATAGAGTCAACTTAAGCAAACATACATATACGGTTCACGTATTGCCTTTCTTTTTTTTAAAGAAAGCAACTTGTTTTATACGTGTGCTTTTTCCACGATGAGCGTGGAAATCATCGTGGGAAAGATTAAAATATATGTGCTGAACACGATGAGCGTGGGAATCGTCGTGGAAAAGATTAAAGGAAAACTCCATGGTCTTAACAAGTTAGCGTGAATATTTAAATGACAGTAACTAAAAGACATTTTGTGTTAATGAATGTAAGAACTAAATTAGAACGATATACAATTATAAACATTGTATAACAGTTGATCTGATATTAAAACATAACCAAACGGACACGATGTTGGGTAGAGTCAGATACATGTTATCTGTTACCTTCTCTGTACATTCCACCTTCATTAGGCGAACCACATCTTATAGGCTGGCACAGCACTGACATATAACTATGCTTCCATCCTCCAGAAGTGTGAATCTTTTGTTATATAAAAGTTACTTAAATCTTAAAAGGTAAAATCTTTACTTTTCACCCATGAATTAATGTATATAAAAGTTGCTTAAACGGCATAAATTTTAAAAGGTAAAAACTTTACTTTCATCCATGAATTAACATAAAAGCTGCTTAAAACGGCATAAATCTTAAAAGGTATAAACAATTCTTTCATCCATGAATTAAAAAACAATACTGTACACCATATATACATAATACTGTATTTACATCTTCTACCGCCCCCACCATACATATTGTATATACTGGCACCGAAAAACAACTTTCATGTCTCAATGACGAATGTTCAGTTCATCACTATAGTTCTATAGCTTCTTTATATTTCACTAATTTTAAAAACTCCTGACAAATTACTTAGTAATATTTCACGATGATATAATAACTGGATGTACAGTCATACTAATAATCATGTACGTTTCATATGTAAGGAATACCACATACTACTGATAATTTTCTCCAATTCCGCATAACAGTTATGTAGGGAATGACATTTGGTACAGTCCACTATAAGCTGTAATAATGTATCTTCAACATGTGTCAGTTCATAAACCACTTGACAGTGCATAATTTTCTCAGTCACATTACGTATACTCTGTATAAATTTATATCTGGTATCTTCCTACGCTTTACATTTTAGTAAAAAGTGACTGAGATCTTCTGGCTCCTTCAAGCAGAGAAGACATAACGGACTGGGTTTCCAAGCCGTAAACTTTGAGCGGTCAATTTGAAGTGTATATGTGCCACAAGCTATTTTTGACTTGATACCGGCTCTTTTTACGGCATATAGTTCCGATCCACAACTTTTCCAAATATTGTGATCGAGGTTTTCCCAATTCAAAATCCTCATAGTTCAGATACTGTAATGTTACATTTGACTTTGCCTCTGTAATTAAATTTTGGGTCCAGTAGTCATTTACAACTTGATTTACTAATTTTTTCCATATAGTTTTTTTAGGAGTTGTGGTTATAATATCGAAAGGAGATGGTAAACCATATTGATCTGACAACTTAAAAATTTGTATAAACCAACTATCCGCAGATTTTGATTATAAGGCTAACTGTCTGAGAGCAATTTTGTATTCCCATGGCCGTAGCGCAATGGAGGCAAATGCCTCACTTTTGAAACTGCAAGAATAACCTTTGAAAACAAATAAAATCTTTTTTTTCCCCAAAATTTGTCTAATTTCACCAATAAATCCATTGCTAATATCACGGACTATAAATTCATTGGACGTAATATTCGATTAACAGTTGTTAGACAGTGACAGCGTTATTCGGCAGTTGTATGTCATAAATTCAGATAAGACAATGAAAATATCCGAAGTTGTTCCCGCGAAAAAACATTACAGAAGACGTTGGAAAGTCATCATGTCACTTCACAATTGGTTGAGGACAGGGTCTTTAAAACGAAAATTAGATGAACATCAGTGTGGATTTGCATATTCCATGTTATGAATGAAATAACACATTTACCAGATTCCCAGAAAAAATATGTCTAGAAAATCCAACTAACTGGCAATATCTAGAATAACGCTCAAACAGGTCTGAGGAGGTACAATATGCAGTAAACAGTTATATTTCTGACTTTTAAATTTTCAATTTAGAATTTAGTCTAAAAATTACAAAAAGGCGTCAGCTTCCGGGACCTTGTCCCCTGGACCCCCTTTACCCTCTGCCCCCAAATCCCCGCTGGTGGGAATATCCCCCAGACCCCCTTTGCCTCACTTTATTCAGACCAAGGAATCTTTATTATCCACTATATTTCTGAACACCGAGAGCATACGTTTATGAAGTTCTGATTCTATTGGTAAGAGTCCTGCTAAAATTAATACAGCTGAATTTGCAGTTCGAGTTGGAAGATGCTGGACAGGGGCGGATCCAGGATTTCAAGTTAGGGTGGGCGCACTTAAAATAATCGCGCCGAGCGGAGCGAGGTGCGAACATTTTTTGGGTATTTCGTGTGAAAAATCACGATTTTACGCAAAAAAATCATATTTTTTCCAATTTTAGGGGGGGGGCGCCCCCCCCCTTTGAATCCGCCCCTGCTGGATATGTTTCAACAGTTGGATATAATAAGAAGACAATTTTGTGACGTCTGCCTTTGTTAATCTAATAACATGAAGTCCATACAGCAGTCTTGGTATTACAAAGCATTTTATCATATGCACTGAAATAGTTGGGTTTATTCCATTCAGACCATATAATCCAGCTCCCATTAGAGCATATACTGTTCTACGGGCTGTTTGTATTCTATTCGAAACAACGTCTTTAACACCAAATGCTGATAATGTGTCTCTTTTTATTCCTAAATGAGTAACACTCGAGGGTGTATTCAACTGTATGCCATTCATATGCCAAGTACAGTCTGATTTGTCCCTAGATTTCAGTATACACGATTTGTGCTCACTGATGATATATCGAAATTTGTTTGCATGTGCCATCTGTATGTCAATCATAGCCTGCAGATCATATGGATTGTTCGTAATTAAGGTGACATCGTCGGCGACAGTGGGTACTCCACAATAAATGGATCCAATGCGTGAACCAATTTTGTACTGCTCAAAAAGCTTAAGAAGAGAGTTTATGAACACTTTATAGGCTGTAGGTGACCAAACTCCCCCTGTCTTACTCCTTTTTTTTCTTGAAATCCAGATGATAATTGCCCTTCCCATTTAATTTTTGTAGTTAGGTTACAGTACCATTCTTTAAATAAAAGCCAGTTATCTCCAGTAATGTTCATTTTGAAGATTTCCCTAAACAGTCCTTCAAGCCATACTACGTCAAACGCCTTTTTCGCATCTGTCAAAGCAATATACAATGGAATATGAGTTTCTCTTGCTTCATATTCAGTTCTGTTAAAACCAGACCCGCAATTACGGGAGACTCCCCTTCTGTAAACTCTTTTTGAAAACAACTCTGTTGTTTACATATACTTTTCTGGTTCAATTGTAAATGCAGTTTTTCAATGACTTTTCCAATAGTACTAGTCACAGTTATACGTCTCAGGGGCGGATCCAAGATTTCAAGTTGAGGTGGGGGGGAGGGGCGCACTTAAAAAAAATCGCGTCGAGCGGAGGGAGGCGGGAAAATTGTTGGGGTATTTCGTGTGAAAAATCACGATTTTACGCAAAAACAATCATATTTTTTCCAATTTATGGGGGGGGGGGCGCACCTGGTGCGCCACACCCCCTGGCTCCGCCCCTGCGTCTATACGAGACGGAGTTTGGATCATCTTTAGGTTTCCCTCCATTTTTATAAATTGGGCATCCAATTCCACCTTTTAGCGAGTCTGGAATAGCAGTATCACTAAAGACCATATTTACTATCTTTGTCAGTATACATATTACAATTTCGCCACCATACTTTAAATGTTCAACAGTTAAGTCTAGTTCATCTGATGCTTTTCCATTTTTAAAAGATAAAACACACTTTTTGACTTCTTCCTTTGTTATTTCATGTATCTTTTGTCTATTACTATTAAAATGTTCTGTTAATGTCTCAATATCATCTTTCACCCTAGCGAAAAAAAATGTCATCGTAGATCGTACTGTTGGAGAATTTGTTGGGGTTGCCAGTTCACTAAGGTAATATGTCCAAACATTTAATATACTTTCAGAAGTATTGTATATACTATTATCAAACTTTAAAATTGAGGTTGACCTTGAATGTACATTTCTTTGTCTATTTATCAGAGCAAAAAATTGTTTGTCACTTCTTTCATTCATTTCCATAATTTTGAAGTACGTGTTGTCCCTTTTTTCTGCTACAAGCTTTCTCTGAGCAGATCTAAGTTTTCTCTTATGTTCACACACCAAACAATAATTTTGACTCGTTTTATTACATTTACCATCTTCAGTTTTCCATTTCCAATAGTAAAACTTTCCATTTTTAACAATTTCAGTCATTTCATCTGTCCAATCCCTCTTTTTTTCCACCTTTGTACCTTTACTAGGATAAGATTTTACTGCAGACTTTACCAAAATATCACAAAGTTTAGTCACCAAATCATCAGAGTTATGTACATCATTTAATGCTCCTATATCCAAACTAAATAGTTCCTGAAAATGTTGTTTATCAATTTTGTCCCATTTAATACGTAATTTTCTGGTTATTTTTGTACTTTTCAAAGTTTCTTTTCAACTTCAATAGAAATCATCACTGGGTCATGAGTTGACAAATTTTGAAATTCTCTCTGGAATGTAATATAAGTTTTCACAATGGATTCACTTTCTATAAAGTACATGTATTCAATTTGTGACTGGTCTCTATTATTAAAATGATAAAATGTACTATGTTTCTTACACAAACTCGGAATTTCCATCTTGTTTACTTTAAAAAATTCTGCAAAGGCAATGTCATGTGAAATATTGCATTTGTTTCTATACATCTCCATCAATTATAATAGCAGTGTTTCTATACTTTTCAGTTATTTCATTAAGTTCGTCTAGTACAGACTTGTAATCATCTAACGTCGTATTTCCACCCCTACTTGGCATTTAAACACAGAAAATGACTACAGGTGTTTGGGAATTTATGCGTATTGCTACAACTCTTTTCAACTAACATGATCCAGACCTGTGACGTCACATGAATAGGTGTCATGGCCGCTTACACTACGACAGGAAATTCCAAATATTCATATTTCTAATTTGGTATATTAATGTTAATAAAGGTGTTTTTTTTAAATAATAAGTTATTTACGAATAAAAAGTTATAATGAATCGAATTAAAACACGTAAGTTTTAATTCTTCTCTGTTTTAGACGGATGTCCCACGTATCTGGAGGCCAGCTGATCTTTGTACATTTTGTGGTTATGCAAATGATTACGGGTTTGACTTTTGTCAAGTATGTGGAAGGGAGCCAGTTCATGAGGAAGTGGGCCGAATCGATGCATTCATGGATAATTCGGTTGAAAAACGCTTGAAATATTTAAATAGTTTGGTGACATATACTAGTTACTCTAGGAGAAAATATGCCATTGAAAAGAAGTTTGAGAAATGTTTGATAAATTTGAACCCCGTTAAGAGACTCCAGCAGATGTTCGACGGTTTTTGGTTCAGAAGGACGCCAAGGGAAAGACCCAAAGTCATGAACTCTCTTGTAGGTTTCTTGGTAAAATTGGTGTCTATCCATGTCAGTGTCCACATAGGTTAGCGTCCGGTACGGTTCAGTCTATTTTAGGAAAGTTGAAGAGTATTTTTGAGAATTTGGTAGGGGGTCCCACTGGGATCAACTTCAAGCTATAGGTAACCCAGTGTGTAAGCGCAGGTGTTGATCGTTACTTGAAACCAATACGGGTAGAACAAGCTAAATCACATGTTGTGCAAAAGCAAACTAAACATTTTGCGATAAATTAAGGGCAATTAGTTGTCATATAGATAATTTGCTAGAAGGTTCAGATCTGAAATTGTCTAACAAATTTTTATATTCGAGGGATCAGGCTTTCTTCAAAACACTGTATTTTTCGGGTGATAGGGCAAATGACCTAGGTTTATGTCTGCCTCAAGAGATAAAGAAACTCCCTAGAGATGAGGAGTTTTTATTTTCTCATACGGTTGGTAAAACCATTTCAAAGGGTAAGGTTAACGAGTTCTCTGTGTAGCGAGTGCACGATAAAACAGTCTGTGCCGTTTTAGGTCTGGAGAGATATATGGAGGGATCCATACTGTTAGGGGTTGATCTAAGGTTGGGTTGTTTGTTTCGCACTTTAAACAGTAGTAGACAAGAAGTAACGGATAACCCAGTATATCTTCTCATGGAATGTATGACCGCTTGAAAAAAATATTTGGTGGACCTGGGATTGTATGGAGGGGAAACTCCCCATGGAATTAGGGGGGCTTGTGCTATCACCCTCGCTTTGTGAGAGGGGGGGGGTCAACGCAGGAGGTGATGAATCACATTGGCTGGTCTTCTAATGCTTCGTACCAGAGGTATAGTTGGTTATCGCAAATGGTAGGGAGGGGATCGGTGAGTACTATCATGGCGAATTCTGGATTGTCCCGACTTCTCAATGTAAATCAATTTTTGAATCATGTGGGGATGTGATGGGCCTTTTGGATGCTTTCCCTTGATGTGTGGTCATTTTCCACTTGTATAATGAAACTAGGTATTTTCTGAACGATGTATTTTTTATTTAGTATTATATTTCATTATGTCTTGAATGTATAGTATGAATTTTTTTTCTTGATATTTTTTTGACAATGTTAATTAGTTTATTTCGTAGTAAAACGGGTGTAATTTTCCAATATTTATAGAGATATATTTTTTTATTAAGTATTATGTCTCAAATGTATAGTGTGAATATGTTTGCTAAATATTTTGGACAATATTATATTATGTTAGTTTATTTTGTAAGCTGAAACAGTGTAATTTTCTAATATTTATAGAGATAATATATCTTTTCATAATGCTCATGTCGGTCATTTTGTGTTGGTTGTATGTTTGGAATTTAATAAAATTTTGCGTATTGAGCATTTCTTTTAATGTCACAGCTTACCAATGAAAAAGAAGAGATATGGAGTAAATGTACAGGAGACAAAATCCCAATTAATACATGGTAAAGTAATGGAACAACGCATTTTGTGTTGTTATTCCTTTTGAAGTCACCATGAGGCCTTTGTTTTTATCTTTGTTTACTCAAACCACCTCGGTGGTGTAATGGTTGGTGTGCTTCGGCTGCGGCAGATCGTGGTTTCGATCCCTGGTCGGGTCAAACATTGTCAAGCTAAAGACTTTAAAATTGGTATTTGCTGCTTCTCCGCTTAGCACGCAGCATTAAGGAGTAAGAGCAAAGACTGGTCGGCTTAGAGTCGGAATAATGTGTCCGAGTGGGTTGATATGTCTACCCGCGGAATGTCACTTCCGTTTGTTGGTCTAGTACAAAGCAGGACTCGTCTCATTACATGTTACGATAGCTAAAAGATTACCCACTTGATGTTTCTTCCTATACCTGCTGCTATTGTTAGAGGTGTTTGTAAACTTCTTTTTTAATCTCATTGTTGTAAATTCTATCGGAAAATCTTTACTATACAAACCAAGGGAAAAAATGTTTGTTTCTATTCAGTAATCAGTGGACTTGGGGAGTTGACAATACGTAATTAATTGTATTGTAAGTTATGGGTTAGTTTTGGGGGATAAAATGGGTTTATTGTTGCTTCTTGGTTAAGAGAAGTGGAGAGGGCGATAAATATGTTTCAACCCATTTTTCCCCAATACTTATTGAAGTCCGGTCGTAACGAGAGCAGACTCGTTTACGATAGTACGATATCGTAAGCGAGTCTGTGCGAGATTTGATCTGACAATCAGCTTGGCCGCTGCTACCGGAGGGTTGGATGGTTTGGCATGCTCTGTGTAGTTGTTGAGAGGTTTGGAAAAAAAACTCATGTAGGTCTCGATATGACTTGACTTCAACCCATTTTATCCCAATACTTATTGAAGTCCGGTCATAACGAGAGCAGACTCGTTTACGATAGTACGAAAATTAGGGGTTATGGAAGTAGACATTTGAATGATTAAGAATATAAGATAAGAATGTGTTTATTATTGTGACACATATTGTTGGTCCTAAAAAAAATTGCACAATACAAAATATATACATATAATTACATTATTTCCGTTTTTCATTGAAATGTTACAATATGATTGGTTATGAAGTGATCACATGATTATAAAAGAGATGTTTCACATCCCAATGAAACTCAAACCCGAACTTGCACGTGCCTCCATGACGACGTCAGATATAAAAAATCAATGGCGTAGTAATTTCCAACAGCAAATAATCTAACACAAATAAAATCCACAACGAAAAAGTCAACTATATTAAATTTTGGTGTGATTTAAATATAATTATAAGAATTGAATGCATTCTTTTGAAGTTTCATTGGGGTATGAAAGCGTTGATCGAAGCACATTTAAGAAATATTTTAATTTGTTGAACAGGTTATACGATATAACCTGGTTTGGGTCAGTTTACGCTTAATAAACCGTGAAGCCAATGTTTACTAGTAATATGTGCATTACATATGCAAGTGTCACGTTTGGAACACTTGTCACATGTCACGTGGCCACATGGGTGAATGACATATTCAAATTCTTTATCTTTGCAAATAACACACATCTTTTTCTGTTTCAATTCTGCATTTTCCTTCTTCAGTTTGTCTAGCACTGGAAGATAAAGGGCTTAAAATATTAATCAACTCTAAATGTGTCACGAACTGTATCTAGTAATACTGTAAATCCAATGAAAAGACGAAAAAATACTCTCTGGAACAGGTCTAAAATTTAATCGACAAATCGACACTCCTAATACACATATGACCGGTCACTTTCCCGGCTTTTTGCAGACATTCTAGTCCAAAGTGGCGGGGTCAAGCTAATTTTATGGACCAATGATTTCCATCTTCATGAAATTAATGCAGCTATGCTTATCTTAAAATTGCACTTTGATTATATAATATCTATGTTCAAATTGGCAACAACAAAAATCAAAATCAGTTGGAGTTTAATATTTTGAGGTATATGAAAGCATACACACGTGTGACATGATAAGTTTAATTCCATGTATTTTAAAATTTGGTGAGAAAGTATGACACAGAATAATATAAGACTACTACCTTGCTGATTGTAATCCTGCTGTTCCTGTTGTGATCTGACAACAAACAATTCATGGGCTCCTGTTGATGGAGAATTATTGTTTTCTGTTGTATATGTACTGGCTCCTACTGTAGAAGATTCAGGTGCACTGCTTGCTGTTATAGGGTATGTAGATCCAGTGTCAACATTTAGGTCATTCTCTCCACATATTGAAGGGATTGCCTTCTGTCTGGCTGAGACGGCTGGTCTAATTCCTACAATATATTAACCTGTTTTAAACACTTCCCTAAGTAAATTCAGCAATTCATTTGAATAACTGACTGCTATGAACAAAGTACAAAAACTGTTTCATTCAAAATGATTTAAACAAGTGATAACCAATATGGTATATGTCTAACGAAATACCGGAATATAACTGAAATATTGTTGAAAGTGGCGCTAAACACCATAAACATAAATATCTGATGGAATTAGCATGAATTAGAATTTATAACATTTGACAAATAAATAAAACTAGCTTCCGATATCCCCTTTAGAAATCCAAAAACGGACGTACATTTGCATATGGAACAAATGACATCAGAGCTACTAGGTGGTCATTAATAAGGTTAGGATTATGGTGTTGAACGCCACTTTCAACAATATTCCGTTACATCGTGGCGGTAAGTTTTATGGGTGTAGAAAACCGGAGTACCCGAAGAAAACCACAGACCGAAAATTTAGTGTCAATAATAACTTGATACAAAATATAGTTGTGATACCCGACATTATGTTTAAGTTCTTAACATTTGACACCAATGGTCAACAGTCTACATGGCTTTGTGACAAAAGAGATGGCTGCAGTTTTACCATTACACATTTTCCGCAAAATAGTATAATACCAACCGCCAGCGTATGCACTATGGAGTTTAATTTTCACACCTCAATCGCTACTCTCATTCAGTTTATATTCAGACTTTTTTCAACGTCACCGTATTCTGAGTACTAAACTATTAAAGCAAGAATGTTTAAAGAATCGCCTCATCCTATCTTTCAAAAATCTATTTATCTTACCATTCACCAATATATAAGCACTAAATAAAAGTATGAAATTAACCAACACGCATCCGTAATATATACTCAAAATTTCGCATTTCATATAAATGTAAATTATATATAATTTGAGAATTTCGTAGTGACATTATTTCAAATTTAACTTACGGATCCCATTTTCATTGCCATCCTTTGTATGGTATTCACCGAAGTCAATCACGTCTTTCGTCTCCGTTTCATCTGGCAAATTGTTTTCAGCCATATCTTAAATTAACTAAAGTAATATGTATATTATGTAAAAACATTTCATTTTGTCGTTTTACAATATAGAATTACTTAATATGCACCACTTGTTAATAGTGTTGCAATTCAGGCACCACTAAAAACCAAAGACAATTTAGTTACCAGCTTCCCTAAGAACCAAAACCACCCAGTTTCACCTTCAGAAATAAATGTATAAGAATATCATGGCACATATAAAAGACAGGGCACGTACCTGTCTAGATCAACTACCAACTTTGTATGAAAACGAGATTATTTTGTTCAGAAGCCGAATATGGGACGATTACACAAGACAAATTGTATAAAAGATACCTAAACTTTTGTTTCCTGCAAATCATGGAGCATCAGCCTTACCATTGGTACTTACTGGCCAAATTGACAACGTATGGCTTCATACACTCAAATATTCAAATCGAGCCTATCAAATAATAATTCGTAGGGAGGTTGTCAGCACATGATTAGGTTAATTTAACACTCGTGCGAACATAATACGCAAAAATGAAATCAATTATTAAAAATTCTCACTTCTTGGAAATTGATGTATAATGATCATTATAATGCACTGATTTGAAAATATACAATGAAGTATATTGATATAGAATAGAATCACATACTTAATAATTACTTCTGTTATGATAACGAAGTAGAGCTATTCTCACATTATAATAATACGTCAGTGTGACTTCACGTCAATAGTGAACCTCGCCCTTAGCCCAGTTTTAAGACTCATACACATAAACTTTATTTTAATTGAGATAATCCACTAATATTGTGCTTATCCAGCAGACAAAAAAAAATTGAAAGAAATATAAGATATGACAAAATGTTATTTTCTTTACTATTTTGAGATATTTTAGTGAAGTTCGATTGTTGTGTTCGGTTCGTCTTCACCACAGTTGTATGTAGGAGTGTTCATGTTTTATTTGTGTTTTTATGTTACTGTGTATAGTGGTGTCCTATACGACTTTACTATATGAGAAACGTCGCAGGTATATTATAAGTGGGAGGAACTGCTTAACATTCGCGAGCCCATGGGTTCACCCTGGGCGGTGTTGGGGGTCCGTGTTGCTCATCATTTTAGACTTCTTTGTTGTGCTTTATTTTGTTTGTCTTCGTCATGTGTATTGAGTGCTCAATGTTACCAGTGTCTCTGGCCCCCGTTTCACAAAAGGTCGTAAATCGTAAGCTTGGTCGTACGACTGTCTTTACGATTTACGACTGTTTCACAAAACTTACCGAAATCCGACATACGACATTCTTTGGTCGCAAATTACCGACTGAGTCGGAGCAGTCGTAAATCGTAATTCGTAAAGACAAACGTTGAATGTACATAATTACAATGAGGAGTCATGTTATTCCACCACTTCTGCAGGTTGACAACTTCGGCTAAAACACAATCAGGTGTACCTATTTAAACATTAGCATGTTATGGAGCTGGTACTCAGAAACAAGTTGTAATCTACATATGGGGGTAGCTGAGAAATTGCCGCATTTCCTGCGTTATGTTGTGTCATTTTTATTTTGCTATATGTTCTAAGCTTTGTAAATTAGAAATGCTACTGTATTATAAAAAATATGTCTTTTGTGACCTTATAAGATGAGAATTTAGTCATCAACTGGCCTTTACAGAATAAAAATTGAAGAACAAGCAGTGATTTAACTGTAAAAATGGCATTTGTTATGAAATTTTAATTTTCTAGAGGTATTCACATAATGGCAAGGTATGATAAAATAAGACATATCTGAAACTACAATGTATTTTAAACAGATAAGATCTACACTAATTCATTTTTACAATGAAATTTAATCTACAGATCATAACCTTTAAAAAAGGAAAATTTAAAGATGCATGTTTTTAGGTAGTTTCCGTAGACAATAGTTTAAAGCTCACATGACTACATCATACATCATATTGCACTGCAGTTAAATATTTTATTATTTTCTGCATTAGACCAAGGCATAGATTGTAGAAAGCAACAAAGTTTTTGATAGATGTGACAAGGCTTTCCTCTGAGTTGAGGAAAACATTGTCCGTAGACAGGTAGTGTCCGTAGACCAATATTTTAAAGTTCATATTTTAAGCTTTAGATCTCAAATTATGTACCTTACAATTATAAAATGGTGCTTCCGTCTTTGAATAAAAGTTATTAATTTATAACTCATCTTATTTTGTACAAAATAAAACAATATGGATAGTTTGCTACATACTCATTCTGTTGTCTAAAATATGAGTAAATTATAAAATTTCCTACAGTAGACAAATGAATGATTAATGCTTAGTTTACATTGGAGCCATAAATCTTCAGCAAAAATATATTTTGCTATACTATGATAATAAACAATGACATTCAATAAATTCATGTATGGTCTACGGACACTACACAAACAACATTGTATATGATAAGTAACCATAGCCTTTTCCACAACAATAAACTAAGTGAAATAGATACAGAAGAGGAAAAGACAAGAAGGAACCAAGCAACCAAAATGAAAAGATATAGAGACAAAATGAAAACAGATACAAATATGAGGAAATGAAGAAGGGATGAAACAAATAGAACGTGAAAATTAAAGAATAACAAGAATGACATAGCAATGCTGGAGGAAATAAGGAGACAAAAAAGAGAACAACAAAGAACATACAGAGCAAAGCAAAATGCAAAAAACAAACAAACAAACAAACAAACAAACAAAGCCATTTGGTGCATCCTATAAAAGAGATGAAAGGAAAAAACTCAAAGCAAATCAAAAAGAAAATAAGATAAGAAAAGCTGTCATTAGAACACATGGAGACTGAGAATCAAACTTCAAAAGAACAGTACTGACGAACAACCAACAGTACCAAAGGAAAACCTGCAATAGTAGGTGCAAATATGACAGAGAAAGGAAACAACAAAGTATACTACAATTGGCCAGTTCAGCCATGAAAATCATGGGAGTGTAAAGATGTTGTTCTTAAAAGAATGAAACCAAACATTGATGGACACATAAGTTCAAATATACTTTTATATTACTTCTTTGAAAAGTTACTAGCTTTGAAAAACTGTTGAGATGTTCTTTTAGTGTAAACATATTTTATTAAGTAATTCAATAATACAATACAAGCATGAATATGTACAAACTATTCAGATGAATCATTAATAGGATTCGGAAACAAGTTACAAAACTTATATTAATCCGTTTCCTGAAGAAATTAAATTTACAAAGAAGAATATATGCTCAAATGGTAGAAATTATAATGAATTAATATAATAATTAAGACAAATTAAACTTGATTAATATACAGTTATATGTGAAATTAAATAATGAAAAGAAATATGATATAAAGAGAAAATAAAGTAAACACATGCACTGTTTGTGTCATATGTCAAAAGACAAGTCGTGGGTTGAATTGACAATTCTAATTTCTGTTAAATCGTTTCGAGTTGATAATAAAGGATTGCACGGCCAAGAAAATTTCAACGTTTTGTTCGTAGCTGAACTCTGGCCATCCAAAAAGATAGTGATCATATGAAATCAATGGATCGTCAAAAAAGGGCTCAATAAAAAGCTGTCTGTGTACGTTGTAGAGAGGGCAGTATAACAAATAATGTTCAGTTGTTTCAATAGCACCACATTGACAAAGCGAGGAGTCAACAATATTTTTTAGTAAAGATGCTGGTTTAAAGAGCTGCAATGCATACGAAGTCTAGTGTAGAATTTAACCAAGTCGTTTTCCAATATAATAATAGGGCGGTTTCTGTGGATGATTGAGTTTCAGATTAAATTTGAAAGAATTGACCGAAGTGCTAGACTTGATGCGTTCTGGTAAAAGATTCCAAGAGCGTATGGTAGGCGGTAAGAAATCATTCGTGTATAAACTAGTTCGTGTCCTTATAGGGGGAATAATAGAAGAATGTCTTGTGTTATGACTATGTATACTATTAAGAGAATATGGAACTAAGTCTGATAAGTACTGTGGCGAAATGTTGTTCTTCATTTTGAAAAAATAAACCAGTCTATGGATTTCCCGACGGTTCTTTAGTTTATCCCACCCTGTTTCTAAGCATAGATTATTTAATGAGACTAACCGAGTGCCCCCAGTTACGATTCTAGCAGCCTCTATTTGTACTTTCTCGATCTTATCAACTAGGTAAGATATATTATTGTCCCCAATAACGTCAGCATATTCTAAAAATGGTCTTATGTAAGTCAGATATATGGTCTCCAACGTTTTTCTGTCAAGAATAAATTTAAATCTACGTAAAATAGTTAATCGTCTGTACGCTTTCTCTGTTATTAAGTCAATATGAGTATGGTGAGTACTGTCCTTCGAAATATTCAGTCCGAGATGTTTGTGATTAGGAACCTCAGCTATAGGAGCGCCATTCATAAAAATGTCAGGATGATGCGGTTTGTTAATTTTTCGTGAAATAGTCATGGTTTCAGTTTTCTGTGGATTGAATGAAACCAACCAGTTCGTTGACCAAGTATGAATTTTATCTAGGTCCCTATTTATAATGTCTGCCGTCGTATGTGGATTGTCTATGATTAAATTTAAACTCGTGTCATCAGCAAATAATTTAATCGTAGAATGTATGTCAATAAAGATGTCATTTATAAAAATTATTAAAAAAAAATAGTGGGCGTAGAATATACCCTTGGAGCACTCCCGCCTTAATGAAACCCGTCAGACGATACATTGTTGATCACCACTCTTTGTTTCCTTCCAGACAGATAATTTTGAACCCAATCCAAAAGAGACCCTCTAATACCAATTGACTCTAATTTCTTTAGTAAACCCAGATGCCAAACCTTATCAAATGCCTTACTAATATCGCAAAATATTACCCTAACTTCCTTACCCTCATCCAATGCCTTACCAAACTCATTCGTAATATTAATAAGTTGATAAATAGCCGAATCATCTTTCGTAAATCCAGACTGGTTGTTTGTAATAATATTATTTTCATGTAGATAATTATGAATGTGTTTGTATACACTTCTCTCCATAACCTTTCCTATTACACTAATTAATGATATAGGTTTGTAATTTTTATAGTTACTTGGGGAATCTTTTTTGAAAATTAGTAGGAAATATTCCAGTTAAATTAAAAAGTCTACAAAGGGGGGATTTTAAAATTGGGTAGCTTCTTTTAATAATCTTGGACTAACAGCATCAGGTCCCGAAGCTTTGGATATGTCTAAAATTTTTAGTATATCGTCAACCTCGTTCTCAGTAATAACTATATGTCCAAGACTTCCTTGTTATCTAAGAAATATATTTGGGGTGGGGATATTAGTATCATCAAGGTCAGATTGACTACAAAAGAAATCATTAAAAATCTTGGCTCTTTCTTTGTTGTCACATATTAAATCTCCGTCTACTTATAAGGGGGGAATAGATCGACTATCGGTAGAGTCATAGTTCATCAATGATTTTATTATATTCCAATATTGCTTACTACCACGTGATTCCGAAGTAATTTTTGACGATAATTTTGTCAAATAATCATTTTTTGAGTTAATCACAAGTTTGTTGCATCTGTTCCTAATTCGTCGAAATTTTGCCCAGTCATCTGCCAAATCACTTCTTTTTGCACGTTTGTGTTGTCTATTTTTTTACGGATATTTTTTTTCTGTGGTTAACCAAGGAGGATTGTCTTTCCTTACTGTAATTATTCGGTTCGGTATTGCTTTGTCTGCTTCATTTATAAGTATCTGTACAATCGAACGAGTTATAGAATCAATATCATCTGATGCAAACAAGTTGTCAAAATTAACCCGAGAGAGTTGTTCTCGGTAAGAACTGAAATCAGCTTTTTCATATAGATATACCTTACGTTTAAATGAATTATTTAATTTACATAGTTGATCGATTACACCAATCACAGGTAAATGGCATCGGACTTGATCCAGTAACGGAATATCTTAATAAGGATAAAAAAAAGTAACGGAATACCTACTTCTGACAACAAAATAGTTATATGATTATTTACAAGAATAAGATCCAATATCGATGAACTATGCTCAGTAACGTAAAGCCGCGGAAAAACTTAAAGCAAAACCACAATTTTCCGTTTATCAACAATATCCGCGTGACATCTATGAACGGAGAAGAAATCTCATTCCCAAAATGAAAGAACTAAAAAGACAGAAACACACAGTTAAACTCGTGTATGACAAGCTCATTGCTGATGGTCATCCGTACAACCCCCGAGGTGATCCTCATCCAGGAAACTAGGACAACACATCGGACGTCAATATATGTCATGTTAGTGACAATGTAAACAAACTGAATATCACCTTCTTAAATGTTTGTGGTATAAAGTCCAAACTTTTGAATCCTGATTTTGATTTATTGATTAAATCCTATGATGTACTAATTTTTACTGAAACTAAAACTGATGAATTTGACGAGTTAAAGTTGCCCGAAGAGTATACTTACTTTGCAAAACACAGAAAAAAAATTAAAACAAAATCAGGCGGGATAATTGTCATTTTCAAAAAAACTTTGTCTAAATGTTTGCATTTTATTAAGTCTGACTGCGAATATGTTCAATGGGTTGAATTTACGAAAAGTTTGAATTCTGATATGTTATTGGGTTGTGTTTATATTCCACCTGAGAATTCAAAATATTCGTCTGAAGAAGCATTTATCGAGGTTGAAGATGAATTATTATTTTTCTCTCGTGATCACAAAAATATTGCGTTAGCGGGCGACTTTAACTCAAGGACAAGTAATGTTAGTGATATTGTTGAGCTAGATGATAATCTTTTTAATATGTTAGATATTTCTGATGTTCCTGAATATTTTAATATAAATATGTTGTCTAATTATAAACTGGCAGAAATTGGTATTCCACTTGAAAGGTTCAGCGAAGACAAAGCTCGTGTAAATAAATATGGTCAAAAATTAGTAGAGCTTTGTAAACGTTGTTCTCTATATATTGCCAATGGCAGAGTTTATAAAGATAAATGTATTGGAAGAAGTACTTGTAAAGATAGAAATCTAGTTGACTATTTGATATTGTCGTCTAATTTATTTCATATTCTTGCAGACTTTGAAGTACTTCCATTTAACCCCATGTTTTCAGATGTGCACAATCAAATACACTTTTCTTTATATTTTTCACATAATAAGTCCAATACACAAGACAGTGTAAACAATAACAATACTTACGTTGGATGGAACTCGAACAAGGCAGACGATTTTACACAGGTACTCCACAAGGTACTCCACAATGACAATAGTAATGTTGTATTGAATGAATTAAATATCCTCATTGATAATATTAACACAGACTCCGTTACACCTGACCAGGTAAATGGCATAGTTAATGACCTTGGAAATGTACTTTTAAATGCTGCCTCTTCTACATTCGGACAAAATCAACGAAGAAAGAAAGGTAACTCGAGGAATAATAAACCATGGTTCAACGGGGAATGTAGGGTTAAGCGGGATGACTTTCACAATGCTCGAAAAAAATATGCATCATCAAAAACACCTGAAAATAAAACACTACTTAACACAAGAGCTAAAGAGTATCGTCTTGTACTGAATGTAAACTATAAAAAATACACAGAAAAATGTTCAGACGAAATACGTTCGTTATCCAAAACAAACACAAAAGCATTTTGGAAAACAGTACACAAATTTTCTAACAGAAAAAAAGAAGACCCGTCCGTTGAAATTGAAACTTTTTATGATTACTTCAAAAAATTAAATGCAGATGATGAAGATGTTAATGATCATGATGAAATTAATATTGACGAAATTTGTGATAATCCTATTTATGATTAAATACTTAATGGTAAGATTACTGAGTTAGAAATAACAGAAGCTATTAGAGAACTCAAAAATAATAAAGCTCCAGGTGCTGACAATATTTTGAATGAGTACTTGAAATATTCATCTCCATTGTTGATTTCTCTGTATTGTAAGGTTTTTAACCTAGTATTAGACAGTGGAATTATTCCAGAAAGTTGGTCAAGTGGCATTATTAAACCTGTTTACAAGAATAAAGGTAATCCGTCTGATCCTGATAATTTTCGGGCAATTACACTTATAAGTTGTGTTGGAAAATTATTTACTTCTATTTTAAACTCTAGGTTAAACTTTTTTGCAAATGATTTAAATATTATTTCAGAAAATCAAGCTGGTTTCAGAACGGATTTTACTAAACAAAATTACCTCTTTTTCACTTTATTGCAAGGAAATCTATTCAGACACATAAACAACGGCTACGATATGCGTTTCATGAAACTAATTATGAAATATACAAGGAAAAAGCTCAGTGACAGGATACGTTTTGGCACGCTGGCAACTACATGCATGTAGATTTCGACTGACCAAGAGAAAAAACCACACCGAATTCGTGTTACAATGTTCAATTTTCAATTTCTTGACAGTATTTGGCATCAAAATTACCAAAAGTCCAAGAATTCCAAAGCGGAAAGTCGATATATCGTCAAATTTTAACGGGATATTCCATTAGTTTCAGTTGGAACTATTTATAGAAGTTATATTCATGGAATATACTGAGATGTGAAATAAATGTCCACCAAAAAAAAATATCTATAAATTCAGAAACAAATCAAATTATCAACACTACAAAGTTATATGGATATTGATTATATATTTACTGTATACAATACAAAAGACCCCTTTGGGTGATAGCAATACAAGGGCATTCATGCAAATGAATAAGATGTTCAAAATGTACATCAATCAAAATAAACATGAACAAGAAAAAAGATAATAAACCAGTTAATGCCCCCTCTCTGCTTTAATTCATGTCTTATACAAGAGACAGCTGGTTTCATTTCATCAGGTGTTCATGGGTTGAGAATGGCAAACAATTCTTGTTTCCTGTTTTAGAATGAAATTCATTATATTTGTCAAATTTTGTAATTATAATTTCTCGTAAATGTTTATTTCGCTGATGATATTCAGGGGCGGATCCAGGATTTCAAGTTAGGGGGGGGGGGGGCGCACTAAATTTTTTTTAAGGGTATTTCGTGTTAAAAATCACGATTCTACGCAAAAAAAATCATATTTTTTCCAATTTTAGGGGGGGGGCACGCGCCGGGTTCGCCCCCCTTGAATCCACCCCTGATATTGAACCATATATGTACTGCCATTTTAATATGATAGAAAATTTCGTTTGGTGTATCGAGTCCCAGTAAAGACCACGATCATTGAAAAATATTGTCAGTGACAGTGGTTTGATTAAGAATAAAATGCATTTCCCCAAGATATTTATACTTGTGATTTGTATCTACATAGACCAATAAAATAACTATATTTAATATTTTGTTTGAAAACGAATATACGAATTTAATGACAGGCGCGCGGCCCGGGTAAATTGATCGATTTTCTCAACTCCGCAAAAAGAAGACGTCACAACCACAAATCGGAAATCGTAAAAAAAACATTCCGACAAGTTTTGTGAAAAAGTCGCAAACGTAGTCGGTAAGTGGTTGTAAGATTTACGACCTTTTGTGAAACGGGAGCCTGGACTGTCAATTGTTTTTCTAACGTTTATTTCTTAAAAAAAAGCACACAGCACACTATCGGAACAGTTCCGAAATTCAATAAAAAAAAAATCGTAGTAATATGTAAAATGCATACCCTCAACATAAATATATGACCCCTCTTGTTTTTGAATATTGCTCTTAAAATAGCAGAATTTCTTAGCGTATATTTCAGAGGTTTAATTTAATGCAAATGAAAAAAAAACAGTATATCAAGTTCTTGTATATTGCCCTTAAAATATTATAGTAATATTAAACTGCTATCAGAATTTTTTTAAATATATTTCAGAATTAAATCAAATTAATATTTAAGAAAAAGTATATGCTCGTCATCAAAAAATTATATCTATCAAACAATTATTACCGGTAAAGTACTTACATTATAAGACAATACTCAGATAGTAGCCCACATAGAAATGAAGGCCAACTGATTCGCGTTTGGTTTAAATACTCTGTAACCAGATACCTTTGTATGTAAAACACCCCCGGATTTTTAAAACGCAGGATACATTTCTATTGTAGTTTATGATGATTTTATTTGTTAAATTGACAAACGGGATATGACACAAGTTTTGCCAACTTATGAAGTCTTCTCCCATTAATACAATACATTCACTTATATTCTAATTCGCCAGGCTCAACCGAATATAAATTATTTATCGAATAAAACTCAACACATCAATAGGATAAATGCCTACAGGTGTAGCATTTATTTATAAATTTATAAATATTTCAATATTCAATCTCATTGTCCTCACAAACAGGCATGCATCACAGATCCGAAACAAAAATGGTACATTGATTTACAAAATAAAAGTAATTCATTTAAATAAAAAAATTTGATTAACATTAATTTAATGCTTTATTTATTTATAGAGGATTACAAACAGCCGAAGGCTACAAAGTTGGTCTCTTCAACATACATATGATACAAAACATTATATACAAGACAAGACAAACAATACAACAGTCTATCTTACACTCAATCACTCATAATAGTTAATACAAATTATATTTTCAATAGCAATTTAAAATATTTGCAAAGCATACAATTTATAGAAATCTATTGCTATTTTCAATGAATTCATATACAAACTGAAATATAACTATGTTATCATCCATAGATAAATCATCACTTCCTTGAAGATAAAGCTCAACTAAATACGTGTTTAATTCATTTTTGAAACTATTTAAATTCACATTTGGACAGAGCAATGATTTAATCTTGTGAAAAAGTGTTTTTCTCAATTCATCATGTTTATCACAGTAAAGAAAAAAGTGCTGAGAAGTTTCAGGCTTACTGAGGCTACACCTATTACATAATCGTGATGGTATAAGATAATAACTGTAAAGATGGTCATTTAAGTCACTTAGACCAAGTCTTAGACGTGTGTGATTAATTTTTCCTAGACCGAAGCCTTTAGAGTATATCTTTTTTGTGTTAAATTCATTTAAATGATGATAAACCAACTCCTTAAAATTATTCAGAGAATTTGAGTCCTTAATAAACGATGGGAGAAAATTCCAGTCTCTAATTGTAGCTGGAAAGTAGGAGGTTTGATATTAACATTATATATACTAATGGAAAAAAGAAACTGTGCACCACAAAAAATTGAATATGTTTTTTTATGAATTGATTACAGGTAAATAAATTTCACACACAGTTACATTTAAATGTCCATCACAATACTGATTGGAAATGAAAAAAATTGCACGGGTTTTTCGTGCTGTAGAAGGACATTTCGTTTTTCGTTATTTTTGTCTCTGCATTCAACGCATCACGATTTTGATTTTAAAAAGATGTACGGAAGGTTTGTTTGAACACTGCACCCCTGAAAAAACACTTTTGTTTCATTGTTACCAAAATCAGAACAATGCCACTCTTGTCGCAAGATGACCGAAATCGTGCAATTGGTATGCTGGAGGCAGGAACTGTTCAAACGGAAGTTGCTAGACATTTTGGTTGCCACCGCAATACCATATGATCGCTATGGAGACGATACCAGCAATCTGGAAATGTTCGGGACCAACCCAGAACCGGGCGTCCACGTGTGACGTCACAAAGACAGGACAACCATATACGGATAGTTCACCTTCGGAATCGATTCCAAACATCAAGTTTGACGGCTCGAACAATCCCTGGCCTGAGGCGAATCAGCTCCAGAACAATCAGGAATAGACTCCGTAGGCATAACATCCGGCCGAGGCGTCCAGCAATCCGTCCTGTTCTCCTCCAAAGGCATCGTGTAGCAAGGCTTGCATGGGCCAGACGCCATTTACGGTTTAGAATACGTGATTGGGCCGATGTTCTGTTCACAGATGAATCGCGGTTCCATTTGGACAGTAGTGACAGGCGTTGTAGTGTATCGACGTCCTGGAGAACGGTATTCCGACCCATGTGTGTTACAACGCCGAGCTTTTGGTGGAGGGAGTGTAATGGTATGGGGAGGCATGACAGCAAATGGCAGAACTCAGCTGCAGATCATCAATGGAAATCTCACTGGCGTCCGTTACCGTGATGAAATTCTGCAAACTCATGTTATTCCGTTCGTTCAAAATCAGGCTCGCCCTATCACATTGCAGCAAGACAATGCTAGGCCACATGTCGCACGTGTCTTCTTACAGCAACAGAACGTCGAAGTGTTATCTTGGCCGGCCGTTTCCCCTGACATGTCGCCCATTGAACATTTATGGGACGAAATGGAACGTCGTTTACGCCATCTCCCTCACCCACCAGTTACGTTACCGGAAGTGGGCCAATCATTGATAAACATTTGGAATACGATCCCCCAAGCATTCTTGAACAATTTGGTTTCATCAATGAGACGCCGTTGTACAGCATGCATCGATGCACGTGGTGGACATACGCGGTATTGAAATGTGTTAACTCCCCTATCATACCTTGCTTTTTCGGAATCCAATTACAGTGAACTTTTTGAACGAAAACACTAAATGGTCATCCAATGTTATTGTTAAAAGAATAAATTTAATGTATTGTACACAATAAACTTATTAAAATGTTTCCTTTATATATTTTGTAAACCATTTCCCTATGCACAGTTTCTTTTTTCCATTAGTATACATAAGGGTGGGTGGGCGGATACCCGTTACAAAATGCTGCTACCGTCTGTCTAGGCAAACTTCGAATAACTTGAAATTCTTAAACTCAAAACTTTAATACTTAATAAGCACGAAGAACACGCTTTTCATAAGCTAAACTCCTCTTAAAAACCGCATTGCGGCTTCATATCAACCAATCATTTTTACATAAACAAAAACCATATGCTTCATTTAAACAAACACACATGTTAATAGTAAACATTAACACGTGGAAACGGGTCCACTCGATGTGCTCGTTAACTTCAATAAATATATTTATATTCTAATTCGCCAGGCTCAACCGAATATAAATTATTTATGGAATAAAACTCAACACATCAATAGGATAAATGCCTACAGGTGTAGCAGCCTTTCGAAAAGACAAATAAAGCAATAAGGTTGTGAAATATAAAAGATTATATACCTAAATTTTTGGAAACTGATAATTTTTCTTTAACATTTTCTCGAACATATCCGTCTTTAGCGGTATCAGAAGACCAACGACCATGTTTCTTGAATAATCGATCTTGAATACCTGCTGAAGCAGCGGCGGTCGCCCCTCCTGATCTCAAACTATGCAATCCGAATTTAGATTTATCTAAACCAACGGACTCCAAAGCCGACAATAAAATGTCCCTTGCTCTGGTATACGATAGAGGATTAACACCTCTCAATTTGTAGGAATTTGATTTTTTACAAAAACATAGCGATCTAAATATAAATTCTGAAGAACCGATATCAATACTTGACAACGATAAGTATTTTTCTAACATATTAACGGGACATGCATTATTACTAGTCCTGGCTATTATAACATGTATACCTTCTCTATAGCGATCCGTCTTACTTTTCTGTATAAATAAAGAAACATGAGAATGACAAAATTCTAAATCAGATCTTCTTAAATTAGCTAGTTCGGAAAAACGTAAGAAACCAGCGTAACTTAACACATACAACAAATTCTAATTTCACTAAGATTAGAATAATCTTGGCCATATTTTCCCACAATCTTATTCAAAATCTCAGGAGTAATAGGTTCCTTCTTGTTAACAATTGTGTGCCCAATCGTTATATGAGCTCCCTCTCTAAGAGAGATACATAAATCAGATTTGCATGGATCAGAATATCCAGCTAACTTATGCGCCCAACTAATCGCATAAAAAGCTTCTTCCACCTTAGCATAGGATTTGAACTTTTTTGACAAATGAACTAAATATAAAGATACATAATAATCTGAGGCTGGTAAAGGTTTAACATTCTTATAACTATTACACCACTTACAGAAATTGTCAAAAGCGTACGAATACTTCCTTTTCGTGTTGGTGGCTCTGGAACGTAAACAAAATTCAGGCAACTGCTTAGATAAAGATGAGAGATCTGGATCCACAGATGTAGGCATGAGAGACCAAATTCCACAGGAAAATACGTCTGAAAAACGTACACACGAAATAAAAAGAAAATAATAAAAAATATTCTATTTAAATATATATAACACATATATACAAGACCTTGCCAGGTTTATATTTATATAAATTTAAACCGGCCTCGTCTAAAAACTTGAACCATGCCAATACTTGGCCTTGTCAAATTGCATGACCTCGCTAAACACTTAAGCCACGTCATCATATATGAATTCAGCATTCAATCTAACTGCTAAAATGTCTGAATTAAATTCAGAAGACCCGAACAAAGAGTTCGTATTCATTCCATGAACAAAGAAATTCTGACCAGATTTAAAGTCTAAAACTTCAATAACATACGATTTGAAAAGATAACCCTTCTCAAAAATCATAGTCCAGAAAGGAGATGAAGGCCATCTTGGTACTATCAAAGTACCCTTTGCTCTACAATGAACTAAATGTTTAATAGCTTTACAAACTAGAAATATTGGTGGAACTATCCAGTTTGTGTCATTTCTCCAATTTTGAGAAAAAGCATCCACAGCCTCAACTCCAGGATTCCAAAATTTTGCATTAAATCTGGAAACCTTCTTGTTCAAATTACTGGCAAACCTATCTACAGTATGAGGGCCCCACATATGATCCAAAAAGTCAAAAAATTCTTTACTAGTGCCCCAATCATCAATATCAACTATTTTGGAGATGTAATCTGCTTTAGTATTGTCCGATCTAGGAATCCAAACAATATCTAAAGAAATATTACGTTCAGAGCATAATTTAAAAATGTCAATAGCTAAGTCTTGTAAAGGTAATTTTGTACTACCCTTTTATACTATTGATACACAGTTTTTATTATCTGTATGCCATTTTACACAATTGTTAGACAAGTGATTTTTGAAGGAAACCAATGCTAATAATATTGCCTTTAGCTCTCTCCATGTTGAACTCATCAACATTTCTTCTGATGTCCACATTTGATGAAAAATATTTTCATTTGCCCCTACTGAATTCCGGACGAAATATCCACCAGCACTTACATTGCTAGCATCCAAGAAAACCAACACATGTGGTAAAGAATAGCCTGCAATAATCTTTTCATTGAGATTGGCTATATTGTTTGACCAAAATAATAGTTCTTTGTGTACCAAATCAGGAAATTCTAACTGTAAATTTAAATCCCATCTAATACGACCTTCAATTTCGTTGTACAAATAACGAGTCATTAAAGATGTTATGTTACCCATGACTGGCGACATGGACAAAATCTTACCTGTAGCCCGCGCTAAAGAACATGCTGTAAACACTGGGGAATTGCTTATGATCATATTTATAGAATTAATGGAATTATCAATTCTTCTCTTAGGAATGCTTAAAGTAAATTTCACTGAATCCCATAACAAACCCAGCCATTCTAATGATTGCACTGGAGCAAAAATTGACTTTTCCATAATTATCAAAAATCCAGCATCTAATAGCGTCTTTTTCACGAAAGACGAATAATATATGGCATCGCCTAAATTCCTGCCCATGCCTAAGCCATCATCTAAATAAAGAACTATATCAACGCCGTTTTCTCGCCAATATTTTACCATAGGCCTTAAACATTTAGTAAAAACATAAGGTGCCGATGTTAGACCGAAAGCTAAAACTGTAAAACAATAAAACACATTTTTCCAGCAAAAACCTAGATAAGTCTGTTGTACACAAACATCAAAATGAAAATATCCAGACTTTAAATCAAATTTATACAGATAACAATCTCTAGAAAAATAATTTAAAGCAACTCGCCAATCTTCAAATTTTACTTTGTCCTTTTTTATAAATAAATCTAATTCACTAAGATCCAAAATTAAAAGCTTTTTACCTGAACTTTGCACTGCGACACTCAACGGATTCACGACAAACGGCTGAAAAGGTGTTTTAATAATACAACCTGTATCTAATAAATCCTTTAAAGCTCCGTCTACAAATTCTGAATGTAAAAACGCAGATTTATTGTTTCTAAACGACATAGAAGGTGGATTTTGTAAAAATGGGATGACATAGCCCTTTTTAATTATATCAATTACAGATTGATTAGCGCCGATATGTTCCCAAAATTGAACATGTTTTCTTAAACTATTTTTACACCTTTGGTAATAAAACTTGCATCAATTTGATCAAAATATCTAGCATGCGAAAGAAACATTTCACATTGAAAATTCAGATTTGCATAATCAAGTAAAAAATACTTATCATTGATCTCACTGCTTCGACCCTGATGCGTTGATGCCTGATTTTGTGCTGAGAAGGGGACATCCGGACCTCCAATGCCCGCTTTAAACAAATCAAAAGTATCCACCAAATCTGGATTATTCTGAATAGACATAGGTACACTGTAAGACTTAACTGCAGGAGGCCTAGGCTTTTGTTGAACAACTCCAGAAGATCCTTCATGGTCAGATTCTAGTAAATTTTCCGTGTCGGACATAACTTTGGTGTTTACACGTTACAAAATGCTGCTACCGTCTGTCTAGGCAAACTTCGAATAACTTGAAATTCTTAAACTCAAAACTGTAATACTTAATAAGCACGAAGAACACGCTTTTCATAAGCTAAACTCCTCTTAAAAAACCGCATTGCGGCTTCATATCAACCAATCATTTTTACATAAACAAAAACCATGTGCTTCATTTAAACAAACACACATGTTAATAGTAAACATTAACACGTGGAAACGGGTCCACTCGATGTGCTCGTTAACTTCAATAAATATATATAGTATAATGATCAATCTGAGCATGCATATAATACATATAGAAAATATATTGTAAATAATGTAATTAGCGAATCAATAATAAAAAACTAGAAAATTGAATGCCCCCGTCTCAACCTTATCCACCTCAACCCCCTCCCCTTCACCCCAATTCCAATTTACTACCTTAACTTTTGGCTTGGTTCTGAGGAATGTGTAGGGGTATAATGCAAAGAAAACGTCTTGAAGACTGGATTTTCAATATAACTTAATTTGAAGGAATGGTATATTATTCATCGGGTATGATGTAGAAAACTTATGTATAGACTTTAAAAGGGGTTTGTGTCTTAGTTTGTGTCTGTAAGACACATACAATGCCCCCGCGGTTATAATTGCAAAAGGGTACACCAATGTTTTGCTTATTCAGCATCAAGCAGAAATGACTGAAATAAATGAATCTGTACCTAACAATGTGATGTTCGATTGATTGATTGATTAATTGAATGGGGTTTAACGCCATTTTCAGCAGTATTTCAGCCATATCGTGGCGGAGGAAGCCGGAGTGCCCGGAGGGACCCGCAAGTATAAGGAGTGTTGTTTACACGTTAACAGGTTTCAGTGGCTAAGTTCATATAAGCATAATTTTGTAAAAAAAAATTGTTGAAAATCAAAATCCATATAATATGCACACCTTCAGTGTTGGTACTAATTGTCTACAAAATATAAAAGGTCTAGCTCAAAAACTGTAGGAGGGAGCCAGACAAACCATATATCCTATATGATTTAGCAAAATCTGTCCAAGTTCATGCATCCATAATTTTGTAAAAAATTGTTGAAAGTCAAAATCCGTAAAATATGCACACCTTCAGTGTAGGTACTAACTGTCTACAAAATATAAAAAGTCTAGCTCAAAAACTGTAGGAGTTGGCCAGACAAACCATATATCCTATATGGATTTAGCAAAATCTGTCCAAATTCATGCATCCATAATTTTGTAAACTATTGTTGAAAGTCAAAATCCATAAAATATGTACACCTTCAGTGTTGGTACTAACTGTCTACAAAATATAAAAGGTCTAGCTCAAAAACTGTAGGAGTTAGCCAGACACACCATATATCCTATATGGATTTAGCAAAATCTGTCCAAGTTCATGCATCCATAATTTTGTAAAAATAATTGTTGAAAGTCAAAATCCATAAAATATGCACACCTTCAGTGTAAGTACTAACTGTCTACAAAATATAAAAGGTCTAGCTCAAAAACTGTAGGAGGAGTTAGCCAGACAAACCATATATCCTATATGGGAGCATAAATGAAAAACCCAACTACCTGTCATTTTGAGAATATTTGATGAAAATCAAAATCATGTGCACATGCACACCTCCATTTTGTGTATAAACATCCTACAAAATATTAAAGTTGTAGCACCAAAACTGTAGGAGGAGTTAGCGGCACAAACCATGTTCCCTTTATGCAGCTAGTACGAAAAAAAATGAGTCCAACTACCTGTCATTTTGAGAATATTTGATGAAAATCAAAATCCTGTGCACATGCACACCTCCATTATGTGTATAAATATCCTGCTAAATATTAAAGCTGTTGCTCCAAAACTGTAGGAGGAGTTAGCGGCACAAACCATGTTCCCTTTATGCAGCTAGTACGAAAAAAATGACTAAGTCCAACTACCTGTCATTTTGAGAATATTTGATGAAAATCAAAATCATGTGCAAATGCACACCTCCATTATGGGTATAAACATCCTACAAAATATTAAAGCTGTAGCTCCAAAACTGTAGGAGGAGTTAGCGGGACAAACTATGCATACTATAGTGTGACGAACGGAAGGACGGAAGGACGGACGGACAGGGGTAAAACAATATGCCCCCCGACCAATAGTCGCGGGGGCATAAAAAAGAAGTTGTGTTGGATGGATGCGAGTCGGAGAGGAGATAATTATCGAGTAATTATACTACAAGGAATCTTTCTGAAGATTTAATAAAATTGAAAACGTGTATGAAGATATCAATATTTTCTTCGTATGTTAAGTCATCGGACCCGCGGGTTAGTAGATT
>MJUT01026756.1:112908-141793 GCA_002080005.1 Gigantidas platifrons
TCTAATATTCTAAAACTCACACTATTTAATAAATAAACATCAACATAAAAGTTAGTAATAATAGAATCATACAAAATTCGAATATAAATTTTTTTATGGGCGCAATTTCTCACTGAGAAAGTCGCCGTCAAACAATATATAAGACTAAGAATCGTCATTCATTGCACGATTCGTCACAATGTCTGGAATAACGAAAACAAATATGTCCGGAATAACGAACTATTGTTGCCACGTTTCATTTATGAAAATGTCAATTACATGTTTATTGAAATCTATCGTAACCATTAAGTATTTTGAAAGTGATTCTCTCGAAAAGTTATAAATTTTGGTTAAAGAAACTTTAAAATAAAAATGGCGCTATCAAAAATGCAATAGGAGTACGCATCCACCAAAGCTACTTTTAAGTAAACGAACTTTTGATGTATTTATTCCCATTTCTGTGACATGAAATCTTAGTTCTCATATTTAATATGTTCCTTTATATGCAACGGTTGATCATTCAATTCGTTAAAATACACTGCACGAGGACCCATAAGATTTTTATCGATCTGCATCCGGGTATTAACAATTGCGTTCTATTTATAAAACTATTTACAAACAGACACGTGTCTGCTATGAAAAAAATAAATAACTACAATATTGTTATTCCAATTGTTGCAATTTGATTATGAGGCCTGAGAAATAATAATTTATTTTACAACTTTCTCCAGTCCAATTTTTGACGTTTGTTCTATATATTTTATTACTAGTTGGATCATTGGACAAATTGGCAGAGGCATATTTTTTTTCTGCTGAAGACCACAAATATGAGTTATTACAATTGTTGTACTTGACCAAAGCACAGTAACATTTCAAAAAGGGTGGGGGAGGGGTTATTACAATTTATGTGGTACTTATTAGAAAACCAAAGCACAGTAATATTTAAAAAAAGGAGGGGGTATTACAACTTGTGTGGTATTAGATCAAAAGTAAATTATTATAAGATTAAGCTCATTATATTCTTGTCTATTCATATTTAGAAAAAAAATTCTGCTCCGCAAAAGTGACCAATGGTCTCAAAATCCTGGCTGAAACCCTGATAATACAGATACAAACCAAAAAGTTATTATACAGAATGGTGAACTGATAATGCAACCGAAGCAAAATGCTCCTAGGATTAACAATATTGAAAACATGGAAAAATGCCTTTATTGTCTATACCAGCATATATTGTGGTATGCATGTCAATCAATTTCAAGATATGTTAAAATATATGAGTATGGTCAGACTTGGTGCAAGTAGAACCATGGGCTTGGGTTGGAAGTCCTATGACGAACAATTCCGTCTGCGGAAAACACAAAATCCATCAAGTTCTTGGTCGATAATCGACCAAGAATTATGGCTATTATATATGAATAACACAAAAACACAGTTCAATAATTACACTGATCATAATAGCTATGCCAGTAAAAAAGATTTTTACAAATGCCATGCTTTTAATTATAATGGTTCTTGTCACAAGTTATCCTGCTTTTATAGTCATTCATGTAGCTATTGTAATGGAGGTCATCTAGCTATTGTAATGGAGGTCATCCTGTCCTTCATTGCACATTTAAACCTAATGCGGACGGTAGGAAAAATGTGTATGAGGTAAGGTATGCTGTAAGACCTAGGAGTGACCTAAATCGGTTTCGTAACCCTCGCAGTTCTCGACAATTAAATCAGAATTTATCATTTAGATTCCCAGGGCCAAACAGGCAGAGAGTTCCTTCTGCGTCTATGGGACAAAGGTTACACACCAATTAAAGTTGATAAACTTAAGGCTTTATTGGTGAGTTATCCGGATAAAATTGTTGCCAGGGAGTTATTAAACGGGTTTTCAAATGGTTTTAGGCTTAATTACACAGGACCTCGTATTCATAGTATGTCAAAAAAATTAGTATCTGCTGAACAATTTAGCAACGAAACTTTGGCTGAAATCCAAAATGAGGTGAATCTTGGTAGGATGTTAGGTCCCTTTAAATATTTGCCCATATGAACACTTAGAATATCCCCTATAGAACTTGTTCCAAAGTCAGAGGGACATTGGAGGCTTATCACCTACTTATCCTACCCTCAAGATCGGAGTGTTAATTCATTTATTAATCCAGAATTGTGTAAAGTTTCTTTTTCGTCTTTTGATAATATTTTGGACAAAATTTATGAATGTGGAAAAGGGGCTGAACTTGCCAAAGTTGATATAAAGTCTGCATTTCGTCTCCTTATAGTAAATCCATCTTATTTTGATTTGTTAGGAATTTATTTTGTTGGAAAGTTCTACATTGACAAGTGTCTTCCCATGGGATGTGCTATTTCGTGCAGTTTATTCGAAAAGTCCTCTACATTCCTGCAATGGGCTGTGGAAGAAGCATGTGGGTTACATTCAGTTGATCACTACCTGGATAATTTTTTGTTTGTGGGTCAAAAGGATACTAACAATTGTTTGACTTTAATGAACACTTTCAAACACATTTGTGGTGATCTGGGAGTCCTTGTTGCTGACAATAAGATAATGGGTCCTGCAACGGTTATATCTTTCTTAGGTTTTACGATAGACACTGTTCTCATGATGGTTCGTATACCAGAAGAGAAGCTACACAAACTAAGTGTATCTTTACAATTTTTAATACAAAGAAAAAAGGTTTTTCTCAAGGATTTGGAATTATTTATTGGTCTATTGTCATATTGTTCCAGAGCTATCCCATCTTCTAGGGATTTCATTAGAAGGTTTTATGATTTAATTGCATCTGTCAAGGTTAAGAAACCATATTATATGATTAGAATTAACAAGGAAGTAAAAGCTGACGTTCTAATTTGGTTAAAATTTTTAGACAGTTTCAATGGCCAGTGTTATTTTCCCGAAAAAGTTTGGTTGTCGAATGAGGTTCTTCAACTTTTCACAGATAGTTCAGGGAATTCAGAATTAGGCTGTGGGGCCTATTTTAATGGTCGTTGGGCCCAATTTCAGTGGCCATCGGAGTGGAAGAATAGTTTTGTCTTGAGAAATTTAACTCTTTTGGAGTTGATTCCTGTGTTCCTTGCCTTATACCTTTGGGCACCCCACTTGAAAACTAAAAAGATTCTGTTCAACATAGACAATATGTCTTTAGTGAGTGTGGTAAACAAAAGAACATCTAAAGACAAGTTAGTGATGAAACTCTTGAGACCTCTCGTTCTTCTCACTATGTTGAATGATATTCAGTTCAAAGCTATCCACTTGTCAAGTTCTGAAAACTCTATTGCTGATGCAATTTATCGGTTTCAGCTTCAACGTTTTCGGGCACTAGCCCACAGGTAGACATGCAACCAGGGCATATTCCTGCGGAATTCCTGGAAGTCATTTCGGATCTGTTGTAAAACAATTATTGGAAAATGCTGTCGCACCAAGTACTTATGATACCTATCAAAGGGGTAAATCAATGTTTGACCGTTTCAGAATTGAAGTTGGTTTACAGAATAGGTGGCCAATTCCTGTAGAGGATATTCTAAGCTTTATTGCGTACTTATATGAACTAAAGTTTTCACACTCCACTATAGTGTGTTATTTGTCTGGAATTGGATTTATTTGTAAATTGAACGATTTTGACGATGTGACCCAAAAGTTTGTTGTTAAAAAAGTGCTAGAAGCGGTTAGGCGTTGCAGACCTCAGTCTACAGATCTGCGTCTTCCGATAACTTTTGATTTACTAAAAATGATTTTGACTTATCTGCCATCTATATGCAAATCAAATTATGAAACGAGGCTTTTCAGAGCTGCTTTTTCATTGTCTTTCCATTTCTTTTTTCGGATAGGCGAAATAGCTATTAATAATCATGGGGTTCGATATACTTTACTGCTACAGAATGTAGACTTTTCAAATTCTGTTTTATCAGTCAGATTATCTACATCTAAAACTGACCAATTTGGGAGAGGAGTAACAATTTCAATAGACTCACAGGTAGATAAGACCGTTTGTCCAGTTTTCTTATTAAAAGATTTCATATCCGTAAGACCCCCCAACGTAGGACCCTTATTCTGTCATTTTGATGGCTCAGCTTTAGCAAGGTATCAATTTGTATCCATTTAAAAAAAAAAAGGCTTTGACCGTAAGTGGTATAAACCCTAACAGTTATAGTTCCCATTCCTTCCTAATTGGAGCTGCAACTAGTCTTTCAATGAGAGGGGTAACAGATGAGACCGTCATGCAGCTAGGCCGATGGAACTCTCAAGCTTTCCAGAGATACATAAGAAAATAGTTTGAATTGACAATCAAAAATTTAATACAAAATTTATTATGTATTTTAATTTTGAATTTTAAAATTGCTTTAGGCCAACCCATACAAGTTTGGATGATAGGCTCGTCTTTAGTTAAGGAAGCCTTTATAGCTGCAAAAAGTCTCCCAGGAGGTACCAGTCTTGGTCTTGGCAGAATAAACGTTTCAGTTTGGTGGCAAGGTAAAAGTGGGATGACTCCCAGACAAATTAAAAGTCAAATCAGAATGATGAAACGTTTTGAAGACCCCCCACATTTTCTAATCTTCCATGTATCAGGTAATGATTTAGGTGCAGTATAAGTCGGGTTTTTAAGGAACAATATAAAAAATATTATCCGTTGGATTTTAGAAGAGCTTCCGAACACCACAATAGTGTGGTCTCAAGTCCTTCCACGCTTGAATCGGCACTTCTCTCAAAATCATAAAGCAATGATGTCCTGTCTTACAGAATAAATAATACCATTTCTGCCTTTGCATTGAAACATGGGGGGGGGGGGGTGTTATATCAGACACCCAGACATCAAACCTAACCATACAATTCTTAAACCTGATGGAGTGCATCTAACCTCCCTGGGAAATGAATTATTCCTAAACGTTTTCCAAGGTGCAATTGAATATTTTGTGGTCAACGGGAATGGAACGTTTCCCAATATGAACTCTTATTAGATACCATTTGAATTACATGTATGATTAGATTAAACTTTGTGAGTGTAGTGCATTTGTGTAGTTGTAGCAATTATTGAGTTGTTATATTATTTCAAATTCAGTGGCGTATCCTGGGGGGCGCACCAGGTGCCCTCCCCCCCCCCTAAAATTGGAAAAAATAAGATTTTTTGTTTGCGTAAAATCGTGATTTTTCACAGGAAATACCCCAAAAATGTTCGTGCCTCGCTCCGCTCGCCGTGATTTTTTTTAACTGAACCCCCTAACTTGAAATCCTGGATCCGCCCCTGAAATTGGTGATTGGCTCACAGGTGGCAGCAAATCCCCCCATCTTATGGCGGTTGACAGTGCAACCTGTTTCGGCTTGCCCTGTCAATATAACATAATTTGCTGCATCTAAGGATAGTTAGTCATCCAAGTAGTATAATCAATGAACATTTATCAGTGACGTTACAAGCACTTGTGTATCCCACGGCGCATTGTAAACAAACATCCATCTGTGTATCCAACGGTGGCATTTTCGAAAAATATAGATATAGTAACATTTTGACTAGGCTGCCAAAGTTAGATTGGCTAATCTAGATATTTGTACGTTTTCAGAAATATATTGTTATTGATTTGTATATTGTATATTATGAATATTATTAAACCTGTGACCAATCACTGCCAAATCTACCAGAATCTTTGATTTAGTGACCATCCTCGACAATGTATATAATACAAAACTGGCATCAGCAGTACAACTACTAAGATCAAAATTTGTACCCCAACCATCATCTAAATATAACACCATACAAATACCGTGTTTACGTCAGTATTTTACTAATGGTCGCAAAGTTTTAGTAAAAACATACGGTGCTGAAGTCAAACCGAAAGGTAAAACAGAAATTCATAATATTTTTCATTCCAACAAAAACCTAAATAAGTTTTAAACTTATCATTTATATCCAGATGGTGATAACCAGATTTTATATCATATTTGTACAAATAACAATCCTTATCAAAATACTAAAGTGCTATCTTCCAATCTTCAAACTTAATTTTTTGTTTCATGACATGTTTATTGACCTCTCTGAAATCTAAAATGAGTCTCTTTTTACCCGACTTCCGTATTGAAACTGTTAAAGGATTAACTACGGTCGGCTTAATTTTAACCTCTTCTATACAACCATTCTTTAAAAGATCTAAAACGGCTTCTGTTACAAGATCTGAATTATCAAATGCACGGCTTGTTATTATTTCTAAATATAGAACAAGGTGTAGAAACAAACGGAATCGAATAACCATTTTCTATAACATCCAAAACAAATGAATTACATTCTATTTCTCTCCAAAATGAAATATGTTTTTAAGTCGACCTTTAACACTTGTTGATTGTTTTGAAATTTCATATTAAAAAAATACAGATTGTTCAGTTTCAAAAATGTCAAAATTTGAAAAATACTTATCATTAATTTCATCGCTGTCATTTTGCTGTCTGCTTGATGATGATCTTCGGGCAGTTACGTCTCCAGTGTCCCTGTTCGTTACACCCAAAACAGATGTCTCTCGGGCGTGGTCCTGTTGAAGGAACGAAAATTACTCCCAGTATAAGTAACGGTATCAGAACTAGGATTCGGAAAAGTAGAGGAAGGTGCCGGTCTTGCGGTACTTTGTCTCCTTTGACTATTTTCCTGTTTTCGTTGCTTTCTTTTCCCGATGGCGCGGGTCTCAGCTTGCCTAATACGCTTCTCATCATCTGTATCAGGCGCCAAATCATCCGACATATACTCCTTGACCGTGTCCCATCCACCCGGGGATTTATCTGCCAACTTAATGCACTTGTGCTTGTGAATTTTGTCACGAACACCACTGCAGGTATCATTGATTTCAGCATATTCCTTAGCTTCTGTCGCACGCTTAATGCTGCCAATGTCATAATCAAGGTCAGCATTAAAACAGTTTCTGATTCCTCAGAGTATTTAGCTATTAAATATACAACTGAGGCATATACATGTGTTAAAATTGCTCATTATGTTAGAAATTAGCTTAATAACTGTAATATATAAGAGAATAGGTAAGTTTTGGTATATTACACAATCTGAACTCAACAGCTGTAAATGGAGATATTTTCATTAAAAATCTTCAAGGGGGGTACCTTTGCATTTGAACACTTATACTTGCAAATATCAGACAGCCACATACAAAATGTACCTTATGACGTTTTTTGGGTCGATATTGCATAAGGAATAGAAATTAGGTCAACAAATGGTTAAAGAAACAAGTGTGTTTGCTCTTTAGGTGTCAAACCACTAATTCACCAATCAGAGCTTAGAATATATACGAAAGTAGTCCCTTTTCAAGAAAAAAGTTCCTTTCACTTTGTAGTATTGTAAAAACTACTGAATGGAATGGACTAATTAAAATTGATAATTGAAGTTAAATAGATAGGGATTATTTTGAGCCCAAATTTGATGGACTTAGTTGTATTTTAATACTTCTATGGAGGATTTGATGCATGGCCTGTAGTGTAAATACTGAATTTCTTGGGGATGACCGAGCTATTTTTAGAGTAGGTGTTTTCCGTTGCATGGCATTTCACTGTAAGATTTTAAACATGCCCTAATATTTTGACAGATCGTAGAGGAATCATGTACGTTTCAGAAAATATATGGTCTTGGAAAGGTTAAACTTAAGATAAAATGGCCAGGTAGGCTAAAAAAACACAAATTTAATAGAAAACCTAAAAGAAATTAATTAGTGGTTTTACACCTAAAGGCAAAAAACATCAAAATTATCTTTTGTTGCTATCATATTCAAATTAGCCTAACAATGTCACAACAGACCCAGAGTGACATTTTTCATACAAAAATGTTACAAAATGCATTGTGGTGTCAGATTACATGGTCAAAATGCATGCTATGTCATATTTTGGAATATTGCTCCCAAAAACTGGATATACATGGACACTGGGTATTGCAACTCATTTTATTTTTGTTAATGACTTTATAATTATTAGGAATATGTTATTGATTTTTTTTTTTCGGTAGAAGGGCATATAATATTGAAAATATGGTTGATATTAAGAATTTTAAAAATTTCATCATGTGGCAATTTGTCGACTTCAAATATAGAATATGGTGATATCATGATTGGATTTTTTTCAATCCTACAAATATTTCCTGGTAAATTTTGATAGTTTCAGTTAGAATACATGTACAATGTACTTATAAAATAATATAAGGGTATACAAAGCAGTTTTAATTGAAAATTATGTAGTAAAAATCTGGTAATTTAAGTGATCCCAGAAAAATTATTTTGGCTGCTTAGCATTTTCTGTTAATTTTTCAAATTGTCAATTTGGATTTCATGTTTTAGAGTATTATTTGGCTGTAACAGTGCATTTAAACATCCAGCTTACATAAACAGTGGAAAAAAATGATGTAGAAGCATATATTTATTGAGTTTTGGGGAAAACTATAGTTGTGTACCATCAGAAATTCCAAGACTTGAATATCAATAAATCATATTTTTGCAAATTTGATGGAATTAGAAGGAATTCAACTAAAGATCTATATACAAAAACTTATTTTATGTCTTAAACTATATAATTTATGGGGTAAAAGCATGAATTAACAAAATTAAGATTGATATGAACTCAATTTATTGGACGAAAAAGGGGGGGGACTAAATGCAAACATTTCAGAATATTTAGCTATTAAATATGCAACTGAGGCATATATATATGTGTTAAAATTACTTATTATGTTAGAAATTAGCTTAATAACTGTAATATATAAGAGATTAGGTAAGTCTTGGTATATTACACAATCTGAACTCAACAGCTGTAAATAGAGATATTTTCATTAACAATCTTCAAGGGGGTAATGTTGCATTTGAACACTTATATACTTGCAAACATCAGACAGCCACATACCTTATGAGGTTGTTTTGGGTTGATATTACCTAAGGAATAGAAATTAGGCCAACAAATGGTTAAAGACATCAGTTTTTTTTGCTCTTAAGTAAAGAAAATCACTCTTCATACCATCAAATGGAACAAAATTTTTATTTTTATAATTGTTCACAATAATTTACGTTTAAAGCAGAAACATTTTGACTGGGAATATTATAAGTTAAAATGTTGTCTTAATTATCCTCTAATCAGAAGAACTTTTCTTTCCTATTTAATTTTAGAACTTGTGCTTTATAACAAGATATAATACTTAATTGAAATGAATGAATAATATATGTTACAAGATGATTTACATATTATATATAACTTTAATTAAAAATATTGAATCTCTTCCAGTGGTCCTGCCGATTCCACACATATCACTGAACGGAACACACCAGAGATGGGTTGCTTCAGCCTTTCGGTGATTTCATCTGTACCGGACCTGAATAACACATATGTAGTAAACAGATCTCCATCTCCACAGCCACGTTCTCCATCACCACCGCCACACTCTGCAAACCTTACTTTCAGTTCGACGTTACCGGACAACCAAACACAGAGCCAACAAAAAATCAGAAGTAAGACTTAAACAATGATATTAGTATATGATCTTTCATTATAGTTACTATAGTGTTAAATGCTTTTCAGGAGTTCATGCATGTGTAAACGGTGTAGATGCACTCACAAACTTTACATAAACGTGAATCTTTTCCCCATTTTGATTATTAAACTGATTTTCAGGATTGCTTTCAATCGGACACTGTCGTATTGTTTATACTGGTTATACAAAAAAGTTCACCCAGATATGAACGAATCAAAAACAAACACGTGACAGCGCTCTTGTCCAATCACAAGGCACAAAAACGATATACATTAATTCTACAAGAATTATATAAATGTTAAGAATAGGAGTACATTGTAATAATAAAACTACCGAACACAAATATCAGCAACAGAATACCGAAGGAATAAGATAAAGGGATATTAAAAAGAGTTTGAAGATACCAAAGGGGCAATCAAAAACCGTAAAAAACGACAGAATCCAAGGACAAGGCAAAATAGAGATAAGACACACGAAAACAACAAAAAGGACGGGTACACAAAAACAACAGAGATAAGACACACGAAAACAACAAAAAGGACGGGTACACAAAAACAACAGAGCACAGAGAAAACAAACGCACACGAATAAGACGACACAAAAACATTTTAAATATTTGCAGTTAGAATTTATAGAAATGTGGAATAAATGTCCTTTATACAAATTACTATGTAACCTATTACATTTTTATGTTATTTCTTTCTGATTTTGTTGTATTTGAACGTGTTCTTTTTTAGTTCCATCATAGATCCCATTTGGTCTATTCCCATTTCGTCTACTGTCGAAAATTTAATAATTCCCATTTCGTCTACTTAATGAAATTTTATGAAATAGAGCCGAGGTCTATAACATCTTTTAAATTAAAATTATAGTGTATTAGGGTTGTGATTGTGTATTCTTTTTCTGTTCATGTTTTCATTGTTTTCATTCTCTATTCTATGAAATAATGTATACCGAGTACAATTCTCTGGAATTTCAAAAAGTAATAAATAATTTTAATCACTAAATGCAAACAATACATTCATAAATAAAATCAAACATGAATATGCAAACATGTGTAGGTTAAAACTTTTAAACATTTATAGAAAACACTATAACAATGACAGCACACTAACGTTTAAGCAAAGAAACTAAGCAAGTTAAGCACAATACATGTCATGAATAACAGTTCAATCAAGTTAGTGTTTAAAGTCCAGACATTTGACCAACTGCAGAAGGGAAGTCACCGAGGCTGATAAGTCCACTGCTGAAACGGTCTTTAAGACGTCTGATACGGTTGTCGTTGCGCTCCCATATCTTCTTTTTTGCTGTTTGAATCTGCTGTAGTGTCACAATAGCTGCACCATCTTCTTTTTTGAAGAGGTCAATCAATTGGTAGATGTTAAGATGGGGTTTGTCTGCAAGTCGGTTGATACGGTTGTGCTTCCCCTCAAGTCTGTTGTTGGTTCTCTCTGATGATGTTTCCCAGTGGTTCCACATAACAATCGGAAAGTCTCTCAACCATGTCTGCTGACAGTATGTGGCGAACTGCTGAACGGACGGCAGTGTGATCCTGGGCACCACTTACGGAGGCGAAAGCAAGTCGAACATTAGCAGGTGGAAGGAATGCTAGTGCGGCACAGTTACTGACAAAGGTTCTGATGTTGGATGTGTTTTCCCTGTAGTCGATCGCCAGTCCATGAATCTGTATCCAACTGTTAAGCACTGGGTAAAGTGAAAGTAACAACCTTTAATTTTTATGCTGTTGGGAATTGAAGTTGTACGGACTGTCGCAAGGCGATTTCAAAGTCAATAAGCACTGTTAATGGAGTCAAAGTAAAGTTTAAGTTCTGCATCTACTCTTTAACTGAAGTAAACATCTTATTTATGCCAGACGTCCCAGTGACTTGCATAGTTGTAGGGATTGGGTCCCAGCGTCAAGAAGGTATTTTTTTTTAATATTAAAATTAAAATAACCCAAAATATGTCAAAAGATATCTGTATAAAAAAGTAAGCAAATCCGTAGTTTGATGATAAGCAATGCACCGAAATTAATTATCAATAATTTCAATGTTTTTGTACCAGAAATTTAAATATGTTATTAAGACAACGACAGAAACATGCGAGTGACATCAGGTGCTCCGGATGGATAAGCATGTTCAGCTCCGTATACGGCACCCGTATCTGTACGTGACATTAAGATGACATTAAAACAAATAATGTGTTGTATGCATAATTGGTATTATCATTTCAGGGTTCCAAGGGTGACTTTACCTACTGGAGGTGCTCCAAGTGTTCTACCAAATTTAACTGTCCTACAACTGTTTCCCAGAAAGGTGACACCTTCAAGACCAACGCCAGAAAACACATTCACCAGGCAGACAAGTATGCTCTTAAAACAGTTTTAGTTACAAAAGAGGTATTTAAAAAAAAGTCTCGTCTTCTGTGTATTTTTCTTTTTTGAATAACAAAGTACCGAAATTACAGTAAATTTGAGTTCTGCATATAACCATTTCGACAAGTTATGTCTCATCAGTGCCGATAACATCAATTTTGTTAAAAAAGCTTTAAATTGCTGATATTTTAATTGAAATATTTGTAACATAAATATATTTATAATGTATTTATTTATTTTTTAGGTCAAAGTACAGAGTATTCAAGATACCCACAAACCAGTCCGTCGCACACCACTGCAGATGACCACCAACTACCAAACGTCAAGAACCTGATCAGATTGTCCAACAGATACAGAGACCTGGAAGGCCGTCTTCACGTCCTGTGGGACAGCTACGACGACGTACAGATGTCAGCATCCCAACTACTCAGAGAGTGTGGTCAGATTTATGGTCCTCCTAGTGACTAAACAATCGTCATTTGTGAACATTATCTAATGAACATGGTTATGAATGTAACATGTAAATCTTGTTTGTTTTGTACATATTTTGTTGTTAGTGATGAATATGATGGAGATGAAATAATTCATTGAACATTTTTTGTCGTCTTATTAAATAATTTTTGTTTTCTTAATTAATACAACCTCCTCTCCAGGTTACATCATATACATGTATACAAAAACAGACTTACACCCTTCAGACAAAATCTTCTATAATAAATTTATACACATTCCCAAAAATTATAACATATACATACAAAAACAGATTGATACATCCAGTCAGTGTAGTAATTTTTGTATTCTTACTTTAAACAAATCACATAAAAAGGCATCAAATACATAAAAAAAATAGCTACGCATCTAACCTCTTCACTCAGTATCTTCATATATACAAATCCATTTATATACTGTCGAGTTTGTAATGGTCGAGTTTGTTATGGTCCGAGTTTGTGTAGTCCGATTTTGTTATGGTCCTAGTTTGCTATGGTCCGAGATGTCATGAAATCATATATTCGCTATTCCATGCTTTATTTTATTTTTTCCGATTTTACTTTTTACACGTGTGCAACAGTAAAATCGAAAAAATAAATAAAATAAACGTTCAAATAAAGAAAATAGAACATGGTGTGCAACAGTAAAATCAAAAAAAATAAAATAAACGTCCAAATAAAGAAAATACAACATGGTGTGCAACAGTAAAATCGAAAAAAAAATAATAAACGTCAAAATAAAGAAAATAAACATGGAATAGCGAATATATGCACACAGGAGACAGAAGTTTCGGTCTAGTAGGTTCCCATTCATGACCGTTTGGACCGATACGCTTAATAGCGTCGATCCACGATTTTCTACGATCATCTGGTTTCTTTGGAATGCGGTAGAAGTTTCTTGGATTGTCTTTGTCAAATTTGTTGGCACAGCTGATTCACAGTTAATCACACAAGACATAACCATGTTAATCGGTAGTACTGTTAAGAGAATATAAGACCTTATCGTATCAGTCGGTCATTTATATAAACAACCAGTTTGCCAACCAATTGTCACGTGACTTTTTGTGACGTCACGACGAGCATTGCTATAGTTACCTTATACATTTATCACCCTTGTTGGGGTGTGACCCGACGGTTTGTCTCCCAGAGAAAAGTAAGGTCACTCAATGTTGATTATTGATATATTATATGGAATATTTTTGCATCAGACACCAAGTAATAGAATATCTGCGGCTTTGCGAAAATATTCGAAATATAATATATACAATTTCTTCTTCGCCTACAACGACGAACCTGTCGCTGTGTAACCATATATTTGTTCCTAATAATATATGTTCCAAAAGGAAAAAATCATTGAATAATATCTATTCCATGGAACAAGTCTTATGGAATATTTATTCCACCTGTATGACATTTGTTCCACCTTTGAGAGGTACATTTATTATAGGTAAATGATATAATAAAAGTTCTTAAATATCAGGTGATTAGTTATGCAGAATAAATATTATATAATACTTATACATAGCAGAATAAATATCATACAATTAATGACTTTTAATGAGGTGGATACAAGGATTTATTAACCCAAGAATATTATATTTACCGAGACCCCTCAGTTTTTTCTAAGAACATTTATTATATAATAAAAGTTCCGAATAGGAAATTATTTTATGTAATACATGTTCCATTGTACTGGTATTTTTATTATGTCAGTGGAACATGTATTACATAATTAATAAATTCCTTTTGGAACTTTTATTTCATAATAAATGTTCTTAGGAATAAATATTATAGAGGAACTTCTGTTCCGTCACATCTGGACGCCATGTTTGTTGTCTGTTGAATCAAGGGAAGTAACTATAATTGAAACACGTGAGGCTCACGTGGGAATTTCCTTCAGCGATTATTTTCAGCTTAAAGGCCGGGGAAGTACTATAAATAGAAGCCAGTTAGAATAATGGTGGGGAATTCAATTTTTCTGGCCACATAATTAATGTTCACGTCAGGGAGATATTTTTTTTTATAATCTTATATATTGATATATCATCACAAAATCCATCTTCGATTTGTATGAAATATACAATTCAATTTTGAATTTATATTTAAAAACAAATTTCATTTGCAAATATATTTATATTTGAAAATGAAATTTTAATACACCTTTGCAAAGTGGAAAAGGTCTTATTTTCTACAAAGCAAATTCCAACAAACGCAGGAGGGGGGAGAATGTAAGTCATAACGTAGGATGTCGGACCCGAAATTTGGACGCCATTTTTGCCACTTGAAGGAAATGTTTTACCTGTAGCATTAATTATTATAAGGATAATATTAAATGTCATAGTGCGTCAAATTCCCCTAAATGTCCGCTAAACAACGATGTGTCCATCGTTCAAAAGCATGTTGTCAAACTCTCAAACACTTCAACAATGTTTTCGCAACCGGTGAAAATAACGGATGTTTTAAGGGAACGACCATTTAAGTAGATGGGGGTGGGGGTTATGGTTTTTTCCTAAAAAAAAAATATTATGATTTAGAAGGGAAAGAAGACCAACGTGAACCACTGGTGGAAAATAGTCAAGGCTGACGTTAGAGTTGAACATGGTTGGCAAAGGGTTGGAAATAGTTTAGGTTGACGTTGGATACTGGTGGGATTAGGTTGGCACATGGTTGTAAATAGTTTTGACTGACGTTGGGCCGACGTTGGATAATGGTTGGATTAGGTTGGCAAATGGTTGTAAATAGTTTTGACTGACGTTAGGCCGACGTCGAACCGACCTTCGGGCCACGGTAGCGCCAATTAGCACTATTACGATGGGCCAACGTTGGGTTCCGACGTCGGGCCAACGATCCAAACGCCCGACAACCAACGTTGGGCCGACGTTGGATTAGGTTGGTAAAGGGTTGGCAAATGGTTGTAAATAGTTTTGGCTGACGATGGGCCGACGTCGAACCGACCGTCGGGCCAACTTGGCAAATGGTTGTAAATAGTTTTGGCTGACGATGGGCCGACGTCGAACCGACCGTCGGGCCAACTTGGCGCCAATTAGCACTATTACGATGGGCCAACGTTGGGTTCCGACGTCGGGCCAACGATCCGAACGCCCGACAACCAACGTCGGCCCAACGTAGTGTTGCTATCTGGGGACTGAGCGCACGTTACTGCGACGCCGTTTAAATAAACTTAGTTTCTTATTTAATGTGGTTGTTATTAGTTTTTATAATGCCATATCTACATAATCTTTATATCATAATAAACCGTAGGATATGAGAAATAATTTCCCGACAATATTTATGAAATATATTGATATTTATTCTGTCGTATCCCACCACGGAATCCCCTTTCCGTCTTAAAAACGTCCCGTCAGATGTAACATTTCTGTTACAAATTGATAAGATTTTCGGGCATTTCACGAAAACGCATGCACGGAAATCGCACCAAATCTGCTAAGAAAGTAAACGTCAAAATTCTTCCAACGTAATGTCTCGATGGCCGTTTTCTGTTGAGGTTTTTTGTTTTTATCCGCATGTATTTAAGTCCATTCAATGTGTCAGATACTGAACTGAAATGCTGATCACCAATTTTAAAGGCTTTTCCCGATAAATTTAGGTGAAGTTGAGTAAATATTTGTTCACTGTTATGCAGATCTATATTGTAAAAAATAATACAAGAAATTTTGAAGATGACTTTTGAAAGATAAAGAAATATTGACCGAAATATAGTCTGATTGAAATGTCCACTTCTTAATTTTACTAAAAAAAAACAACGTCGCTTGGAATTTTAACGATTTATAACGCAGCACACAAATAAATCATCGAAGTTTGTATGTGCCAAGCAGTTAGTTCTATTCAAAGGCACAGGCGCATGGGGCATGGATTTCGTTTCCTCCTCCCCCCTTTTCTTTACTACCCCCCTTTTTTCTAATAAAATTCCTATTCATTCCTTTTTCAAAATTTTCTTAATAATTCGTTTTTCTTCATTTTATAATGTCAGTAGACGTCATACATCACGAAAAATACGTGTATTCTGTGTCCACAGTTTTTCGACTGATACAGTATATATGATAGAAGGTAAGCAACTTATTTTCATATTTCGCGCCATATCGCTCACCTCGGTTGGGAAACCCCCGTGTTTTTTACACTTTATTCCTTGTCTACATATGACAATGTCGTATCAAACTCTTTCTAAGATACTTGACTAATTGCCCATGTTCGAATTTCAGTCGGTACGTCGATCTTTTCCAAGAAATCTCACCGAGAATAGCGAAGCAGCTTCGTTTCTAGGTCAGACTTAATCATCTTAGACGGAAGTAGTGCAAGAACGATAACCCTAGGTTTTTTACGAATGGAATATATATACCTGCAATGAAAAACCCAGATGTGCTCGGAATATTTTCCCATGAATTTTTGGGCGGAAAATATAAACACGTAAAACCGCTGAAAAATGGTACAACGACCATCTGAATATGAAAACATTGAAATAATTTCATGGTAAATAACTGTTAACACATACAAAGAATTTCTCTGGGAGAAATTCAAACTGAGAAATAGATATGATTGAATGGTTAGAACTGAAATCAAAAATTCAATGAAAAAGAAATATTCAGCTTGCCTCTACTTCAAATTATTAAAATCATACCCAAACAAATACATATACAGCTAATAAATAAATAAATAAAAAAAACAAAGGAAGAAGAAGCTGAGAACAGTTATAGAATGGGACTATGGCATTTTACCCCCTTCCTCAATAAAAGGGCTCCAAACTGATAAAAATGTGTAAGGGAGCCCGAAGGGTCATTTAACTAAGGGGGCTATTTCTTTTTTATTTCATGTCAATTAAGTCCCCAAAATATTATTTTACATTCAATATAGTATCACATAAATAGCCATTGCGCGACATTTTGTGGCGTAAATAAATGCATCCCATTTCAAGACATTTTCGCCAAATTTTGCTCCCGCGAAATTAACCACTTATACGGCATTTGTTTTCCATTTGACAAGAAAATAGAATAGTTCGTATTAATAAGCCCTCACCAAAAGATTTGAACGTTGGTCCCTTATGATGTAAAAAAAAGGGGGGGAGGGGGTAACTCTAACTACTCTGCTATGCCAAATTTTTACAGTGCTGGCACACAGAAGTACAAATATGAAACTGCGACAGTCGGAAACATTTTATACAAAATCTGAGTAAACCAGTTACTACTGCTTATAGTGGAGAAACAGAAAATACCAATTTTGAATTTTTTGGTTTGACCTAGGGTTATCGTTCTTGCACTACTTCCGTCTAAGATGATTAAGTCTGACCTAGAAACGAAGCTGCTTCGCTATTCTCGTTGAGATTTCTTGGAAAAGATCGACGTACCGACTGAAATTCGAACATGGGCAATTAGTCAAGTATCTTGGAAAGAGTTTGATACGCCATTGTCATATGTAGACAAGGAATAAAGTATAAAAAACACGGGGGTTTCCCAACCGAGGTGAGCAATATGGCGCGAAATATGAAAATAAGTTGCTTACCTTCTATCATATATACTGTATCAGTCGAAAAACTGTGGACACAGAATACACGTATTTTTCGTGATGTATGACGTCTACTGATATTATAAAATGAAGAAAAACGAATTATTAAGAAAATTTTGAAAAAGGAATGAATAAGAATTTTTTTTAGAAAAAAAAGGGGGGTAGTAAAGAAAAGGGGGGAGGAGGAAACGAAATCCATGCCCCATGCGCCTGTGTTCAAAGGCTACCATTTTTACCAATCATGAGTATATTAAAATTAAAACAAACACGAACAGAATAAAATGCCAAGTCTGAATGAATTGTCCACTTCATCAATTTCGACGTCAAATGCGTTTTCAAGACTTTTGTGAATTTTGCGCCTGTTAGGGTCGAAAACGTAAATGGTTTTTCCGTTGCTTGTACCAGGAATCTGATCACATTTGTCAAAACATATGGTCAATTAAAAGAAGAAAACTTGGAAAATCAAATACCGGAACCACAGTACCCTTAGATCTAAAAATGACAAAATTTTAATGTTCTTTTTAAATACCGAAAATACGACAAACGTTCTATTAAAACCAAAAGATAACAATATTATTTCGACTATCTCACGGAAAATTTTAATGTATTAAAATACTTATATATATATGCTTCGGTTGTTTAAGTGGTTCCTACTTTTTACAAAAAATTATCACTTAAGTTCCACTTGTGAAGCAGGTACAACATTTGGTTTAAAGCGTCACAACGTTGAAAACGTTACTTTTTAGCGTTACGTTACGTTACGCAACATCTTGCGTTCAGTCACTATACTAACAGTATATATGTTTGTGACATGCAATGAATTACGTGGGAATGGAATTTTATTTTGAGTGACGGGTAAAACACAATAAAGGGCAATGCAGTGTTGCAGCAGAGCTGAAAATTCAAGTACTGTAATTCTTAAAAGCAACATGTTTTCTGTGATCTATTATGTCTGAAGTTGGTATGATGTTAAGATTACTCAGAATTACTTGTTATTTCTCTTTTTAATTAACATTTATTCACACAAGATTATAATTACACCCTTAAATATAGTTATATGGTTTTAGTAGTGTCCGTAACCATATTTTCTGTTCTGCAGTTTTTATTCTGTCTACAATTGTTCATATTTTGACTGATTATAACTACTCTGTGTATTTTACATCTTCAAACATGGAAATATCAATCTTTTGACAGTGTTTTCTAAAAGATTTTTTTACTGGTTACAGACCCTACATATTTCTGATAGAAACATACCTTTTGGATAAAGCCTGATAATTTCTCCAATTGATGTCCGATTTTCATGAATTTGGTATCAAATTAATCCTGATTAATTTTTCTAAAGATTTATATTAAAATAGTTTTTGTGTTTTCCTATTTTGAAAAGTAAATTTTGGTGTAAAAATAAACAAATTTCAAGTGCAACAGCATAACGCCTTATTTGTGCAAATTTTTCGGTACCCTTTTGCATGTTACTCAAAAACTATGAGAGATATCTTCTTGAAATTTTGTATGCAACTTCGGTGTTTCACCATCCAAAACATGATATTAGAGTGATACCTTTAAATTCAATGGAAGTATGTTAATATTGCACATAACACACTGCTTTTGAGTATGAGTCCTATATTGTGTTTCAGCCGTGAGCGAGTGATTTATGATTTATGAGCACTTTCCTAGCTAAATCGTGGGGAGAAAAGTTAAATGTTGATGATGTCGCCCTGTACTAGATCAATATGCGGAGTTGGATTTTTATATTGCTAGCTCATTGAAACAAGTCTGAGAGGACATGTCGCTCTACTCGGACAGATTATTCTGATTCCGAGCCAACCAGTCTTTACTACTTCTCCTTAATGCTGCATGCTTAGCGGAGAAGCAACTAATACAAATTTATACTCTTTGGTTTGACCAGACTGGGACTCGATCCCTCGATCTACTGCACTCGAGGCAAGCACGCTAACCATTACACCACCGAAACTGTGGTGTGTGTAGTATTTGGTATCAATCAAAGAGATTTTATATATTTAACAATACATTTTACAGACACAGAATTAAAAAGTTGACAATAAAACATTTTAATCTCGATTGCATAACAATCATCATATACAATGACCTAGTACCACGTTCATGACATTTCCATTAATAGGCACCATTCAAATGATGAAAGCTTAAATAATACACATGTAGGTCCCTATAAGATGCATCTACACTTCTTGAGTAGTCTGGTTATTATAATGTTGTTGTATGCGCCTGTATGCCATAGAACGAAAATAAATTGCCTTTTATGTCTCTGGGTTTCTTATTTTGGTAGCGGCTTATTTCATCCTCTTTTACCAACTTAAAATGTGATTTTCGTTGCCCCCTTATACAGCAGTTGAATAAGCAGATAAAATGAATGTTGGTTTACAGGAGACAGTGGTTGAGGCGGTGATGCCAGCATTTACAGTCATTGTTGGTTCGTATACTTCCACCAACTTTAGAAGAGCCATGCAGTATCTGTGTTCAGGATCTATGTAACACTGATATAACTCGTGATGATATTGAGTTATTCACCAGCTTTTTCTTTCAGGAGAAAAATATGGCTGGCATATGTTCTGCAGCCAGAAAGTGCAAAGCTAAGACGTTCCTGAGAAACTTGTACATGTACATCCCATCTATACTGTGTAGGCAGTCTGAAAAATAACAAGATTAGTAGCTTTTTGCATGTTATTACAATTTCAAGTCAAGCAAAGATAATTACAAAATAGCAACAGTTTCTATTTACGTATGAGCATGTGTAAATATGGCAAAACGTTCCACATGAATGAATTTTGAATTTAACTTGAAGATATAAGAAGTAATAAAGAAGATAATGTAATGTGCTAAATTGACCAATCAATCATTAATTAACAATAAAGTTCCATAATTTTATATCCAATGAAAACTAGGGGCCCGGGTGGCTCAATGAGTTGGGTCGCTGGATCTAACAACTCATACAAGCCTATCACCAATACGGTGTGGGTTCGCGCCCGGCTTAGTAACTGATTACAAAAAAGGGTGCACTCGACTCGCAATCGCAAGTGATAAAGTTTACCAGTTGCTTGCCCATGGTCGGTGGTTCTCTCCGGGTACTCCGGCTTCCTCCACCACTAAAACTGGTCGCCATGATATAGCTGAAATAATGTTGAAAGTGGCGTTAAACACCAAAATCAAATCAAATCATCCAATGAAAACAAGGCCGGTATAAATACCTGCGGCTCTTTTCACAAAAATTCTTACGATAAAAAATTGTCGTAAGTATAAAACTAAGATTAAAAAGAGTTTCACAAAAATACTTACGATAATCTTAAGTGTAAAAATAGTCCTAACTTTACGTGTAAAACTACCCTGTCGTAAATGTAAAATTTTGATCTTAAGAGAAATAGTTGTCTTATCTGTTATGTAAGTGAAAAAAATCGAAAACAAATCTGGTTAATTCTTTTAATTCTATATTTCAAATTGGGAACGATCGACAATCAAAAAGACTACTAGCAAACTTGGTAAAAATTCTTCTTTTTATTATTATTATTTTTTATTTAAAAAAAATGAAATACGGAATTTTCTTCTAGATATCTATACAGTCTCCGCTTACAAAAGTTTTGTATGAACAGTAGCTTTAGGACTGGAAGTTTCTGGATCCAATGATATCGTTTTGATTTTGCCTTATATTAGTAATATAATTTATTAATTTCTGGCAACTTCGATGATCATCGAACACTCTGGCAATACATAAACTTGTGTACATTCTTCTGTTATATTAATATAAATATATAACAGGGATATTTATTCGTCTTCGTGATTGATAGATGATAAACACATCTCAGAAAAATCCGAATAAATTTTCAGCAGTAAAAGAACAAGTGTTTAATTTTATGTGGGATGGGATTAATTGGAAAAAAGGAGGGGGTAAATATTTTGTTGACAAATAACCGATAAAATGAATTATATGAGTAGGTTTTTTTTCACACTCCCTTAAAAAAATAATTCTACTTAAAGTAACCATGCATGGATGGTGACGCACAACTCCAAGTAATGATAATTATTATAGATCATTTTAATTTACATGCATGCATTATAAATGTTCCTTTATACGAAAATCATACCCGTTCATATTTTGTGCAGTTATTGGTGACCGATTCATATATTAGATAAAAATTCAATATAAACATACAAACACATCATAGCATAAAAAACTGCTTATAAATCAGTACCGGGGATATTTTATAGAATAATTTTATTTAAAAAAAATGTTTTGTTGTGCTATGGAAATGAAAACTAGGTTGCTAAGAAAGATGGTTTATGGTGTTTAACGGCCCTTTGAGCAATATATCGGTCAGTTTTATTGGTGGAGAAAACTAGAGTACTCGGAGAAAACCACTGACCTGTCACAAATCACTGACAAACTTTATCACATAATGTTGTATCGAGTACACTTAAGGAAGAATTCTTATCGTAAGTGTAATTTTAGTCGTAAGATTAAAATTTGTCGTAAGATATTTTTTGTGAAAAGGACTTAGGAATTGTCGTAAGATAATCTTAAGTGAAAAAGTTAGGACTATAGTTACGAATTTTTGTGAAAAGAGCTACTGGACATTAAAATAGGAATCCTAAAATGTATTATTGCTGCATGAGAAGTTTATTATTGAATTAAAATCGGGATACAAAGGAATTGTCTTGTTTTCAATGTTTTTTTAAAAGAGAATCATGATTAGAAACATACATTGGAGTCCTACTTCTTGGACCATTTCCCGTGCATCCTGGCCCCAATGGAGAGTACATCCTTTGATATTTGGTTCAGAGAAGATACCCTGCAAGGCCCACAAACTTTAGATCACTCCTGAAGTCGACCACATAGGACTGAATGTATGCATGGTTCCACAGATTACAAAAAATGTTTGGTGACACTATATTTCATATTGTTGTAACAAAGTTCGTAATTTATTGTACACATTTCATGCAGTGCCACATTTGAAAATATTGAAGTGAATAATAAATAAAGACCAAATGTAACACTTGACTTGAACAGTTTTGGAAGCTCTGATCCGAAATTGAAGGTATATCGTGCAGTTTCATATTATAAATTAATTAAACACGACCTGTACATAAATAATTTACTGTATTACTATTTGTATCAAATTCATAAATAACTTGGTTCAGTGTGTTCGACTTGTTTATATGTCTGAGCAGTCATTTTTTAATCCAATACAATACAAATCTTTATTAGAAAAACCAACATTAATATCGGTGTCATCCCCACAGTTAACATGACATTAAATTCAATGTACCTACATGTATACAATGCATATAAAGAAAAGAATATCACATTAAAAGCAAATGAATTATCTGTTTTCAAAACATGTTGAAATAAATTTGCATATGTAAATGGTATCATCCTTACAAATAGGATTCAACAGTTTATTCAATACAGAAGTAGAATATATATTTCTAGGACACAGATCATTGATTTGTATATTCGTTTTTGTAAATAAATTAGAACGTAGATCTTTGAATTTTTCACAGTATAAAAGAAAATGTTCTTCATCTTCTAATTCATTACAATTAGTGCATAGTCTATTTTTTCTTTCAATTTTTGGTCTAAAATATCTCCCTTTTTCAACAAGTAGTTGATGAGCACTGATTCTCAATTTTGTTAAATTATTTGTTAAAGAGTTTGGGAGATTGAAAGATAGGTAATCTTGTATCTGAAAATGTTGATATATATTACTAAAGAAAAATAATTTATTATCATGTTCTTTAAGTGACAAATCCAGTAGAAATATTTGAATCAAAGCTTTTGTTATCTGTGCAGTATTCCAAATGACAAATGGGATGAAGATATCTAATGGCGTCACTGGGAAGTCGTCCCTGGTCGTCCCATTGATTTCAGTGTCCAACTTACCTGTGGTTACCTGTCATAAAGATAAGGAGTTCAGGAAACCAGTAAATTACGAAACCAGTCTTATACCCATCATGCAATGGTAATGGTAAAATGGCGGTGATTTTCTAAGTTCGTCGAGGCATGTTTGTTTAGCAAGTGTTTACTGCGATAAATATGTCTGGAATTATTGCATTACATAAAAAACAGCAAACTAATTAGTCGGCTATAAATTTGCAATCGAAATAATTCGATAGGTAAGTGCCTGCTCACTGACACATGCATTACATGTCAAGAATATTTAGATTGTGATTGACAGTTGTAAACAGTAAACACATTTGAAATAAAATAATTAGAATATTATCCTCACTGCCCTACAAGATAGTAAATGAAAATAAACTGAGGTATATGTTACCTTCCATGCAAGTGTACATGTTTACGACAGGTTTAAACAGTAAAACAAATGCAATGTATACATAATAGACATTCATGGGCACTTGATTCTTGAGAAAAGGACCCCCCTTTTTGTATTTTTTATTTATTAAAAATAAATTTACAATTCGTAGATGTTATTTAGTCAGCCAATGTGTTAAAAAATAACTTAAAATGTAAGTCCACATTTTATTTGACTATTTCACTGTGGGAAACGTCCGCTCGCCAAAGTCGAGTGGAAATTTTGGGTGGCGAGTACAATCCACTTTATACTCGCCGGTCTGGCGAGTAGGAACTTGAAAACGCTCCCCACGATAAGTGGTTTACAGCTTTAAAATGCCATAGCTCCCAAACAGTTAAATTTTCTGTTAACTACATATCAATGTCATTTATCCAACATTTTATTAATCATAGCTCGATAAGAAAACATTCCGTCAATGTATCTGTATCTATCTTTACCTCCAATGTTGGAGATCATGACACTTTCTGTCTACAGAAAAATTAAGTATACAATCCCGACCTGCATAATTTTGCCAAGGTCGATTTCATGATTCTAAATGAAATATTGTTTCATTACAAATAGATGTGATGACTTTTAAAATTAATGCAAATATAATAATTTGGTTTTGAAATATTTAAAACGAATTTGTAGCGAAAACAAAAAGTTAAATATGTGTCGGAACCAGATTTGACATACATGTTTTATACCGCGTATTGAAACTTAAAAGTCTGTGCTTCTGTACTTGATGAAGACGAAGACAACGAAATTGAGGAATAAGAGATCAATGCAGCTCTTAAGAAAGTGTTGATCCTTTTTGACCAAGTTAATGACTTGTCAAAATCTGCAAAATAAATTGTTGAACATTACTGTATTGTTTATTTGGTATTTGTTGGCGAGTTTGAAAAAAATGTCACTTTCCAAACATGGCGAGCTCTATTTCATTTTGGCGAGTACTTGTTTCAGTCCACTCGCCATTTTGGCGAGTGTTTGAAAAAAATGGTTTCCCACACTGCTATTTCCTATATATCATTTCCAAGCATTTTTACAAGACCACACATTTTAATTTTTGCTGCAACTTGGTATTACTATTATTTTGTGACCTGTCATCTGTCTGTACTGTAGACAGAATCTCAGAATGGTTTTCATGCTATAACTTAAGTTCTACGTGACGAATCCTTCTGAATTTGAACACAATTGTCCTTGCACTGAATAAAGGTTGGTGTCAATTTAGGGTATTGTAACCCTATCTTGTTTCCAAACAAGAGACCCTAAGGTACAAAGTGGATGTTTCTTTTAGTTTGCATCTGATTTTAATGATTCCTTATAGGAAAATCCCTGTCAGAAAAATGCTAAAGCGTTATTATGTAACTACAATGTACATTCTATTACCGTTTTTGACTAAAGGGGGGTTAAAATTTTAGCTTTTTTATTTTTCATCAAAATTTTAATGTAGTTTTTTGCAAATCCACCTTCTTAATGAGCGATTGATGGGCCATAGCAAATTTTTAATATTTCATTTCAAAAAGGGATCTGAAAGGGCCCAAATTCTGAAGAAAAAAATTTTGGAAGGTACATGTATACAGAATTTTTATTTTTCTTACAATTTTGATGCATTTTTTCTCTTTGCATTCATTAGCCAGAGAGCTTATGGATTTCCTTTATTTCTTATAGTTTTGGAGATAAACTTGACCTAAGGCCAAAAAAAATTATGTGTGTTTCCGATTGCATGGTCTTCAAAATTAGGGTCGGTAGGTAGGGATTTTTTTTTTTTTTTGGTGAAACCTTCCTCTAAATCACACAAACTTGTTTGTTTCTTTCTTACTGCAGCTTATTAATTATTTGACATGCAGTACAATGTTTTTGTTATCACTTGTGTGTATTCTCCATTCTTTATTATTTCTACACCTGAATAATTATGGGTTGTTCATACATGTCGGAGCTCTCCGATCCGTCAAGTGCAGTCCATGGGCCGTTGGGACATGAGGAGAGGGATTTCTCCATCAGGCCATCATCATGGCATACAAAATTGCTTTCCAAATTTTCAAAAGATGTAGACAGTGATGGTGCTTTGAAAGTTCGGATTTCTGGAGAGTGGTCGCACTTTTCTTTCCATATGGAAAGGACTGTTGACATCCCTTCCATTATAGGATTGCTGAATCATTAATACTGGTTCCAAACATCGATCAAATGTCCAAGGAAATGAAGAAAATTCAAACAGGAAACCGGTCTTTAATAAATCTGTTTCAATTAAACGCTTATCAGAAAGCGTCAATATCGCAACAGTCAAGTGTCTATTGTTGAAGTCGGAAACAAACACGGAAACGGAGACGAATTTCTGGATTTTGTCGATCTAATTTTTTTTTTTTGCATAAAAAATATTAGGGTTGGCGATAAAATTTTAGTGTCAGTCGGTCGATCGGAAACACACATATTTTATTTTTTGGCCTAAAGAGGACAACAAAAACCAAATTCCAAAATTTGAATTTTCTTATTTTACATCCAATTTTAATGTAGTTTTTTTTTTTTTGTGCAAAATTATAATTTTTATTCGTTATTATGAGCCATAAATAATTTTGCTATTTAATTGGAAAATGGGGCCCAAATTCTGAAATTTTATGTATTTTGGAAGGCATATTTAACACTTGAAATAGTTAATCAAGAAGAGTGTCCAAAGTACAATGGGTCCAGCATATTGCTCAATACTGTGTTCAAAACATTATTTTGTCCACACATGTTTTAATATACACTTGTTCAACTTTCCCTTGTCGACATAAGGATTTCAATAAGGGCCGACACCCGGCGATATGTCGCCGCTTCAAACGAGTGAAATTGTCGGTTCGACTGTAAGAAACTAAAATATATTTTCATTAAATAAAAATAAATATACAATATTTATTCTCTCTTTCATCTTAAAGATTTTTAAAATCCACAATTATACAAAAAGCAATGCATTGCAGGATCGATAGCAATGCATTTGTCAGGGGTTGTCTAATACTAGGGGAATGAAATGAATTTATCATTGATCGGTGTCAATTCTACGCTTAGCTTATTATCATTTGATGTTCGATTAAACGTTTAAATGATAGAGATATTTCAACTGAAAAATCTAGAGACATATCAAAAAGATAATTATGCTATCGATGGATACCTCATGAGATACGCAAATGGAAAAGTTTGAAGTGCCATTGAACGCTTTTATTATTATTTTATAACCTGTATATGACTAATTGGGATATCTAGACCCTTTCACAACAACTGCTAGCTGTTATTTTCCAGTGGACTGGATGAAGGGGAAACACACACTTAGTTACCCACTGAATGAAGTCAGGAACAATCAAACAAACATGTGGTTTTCATTGATAACAGATAAAAATTAAAGTCCAGAGTTATTTCCCTTTGTTATACTTGAAACAAACCAAAATTAACAAAATCTAAATACTTTTAGTATGCCATTTACAATATTTTATTATCAAACGAAATAAAACCACTTAAGTTTAATCTGAAATAAAAACCTGTCTACTTAAACTGAAACAAAGACAATATTTAGCAACAACCAATTCTATACATTACCTGTAGTAATAACACACATAAATAGACATCCGTTACAATACAGAAATTTTGAAAAACTTTACAATACTGATATAAAAACAGTTGTGGACAATGTTTAAGATATAAAAAAAACCAATACTGGTAGTCGCCAAAGTCAATTGATCCCAAAAATGAACTTTTTCTACTCCATTCTTGCCAGAGAAAAAAAAGCTCCACGGTCATCTTGAAATTGTCTTATTGCTTGCTAATATATTTTAAAAAACTTTGCTATGAAACCTTCTTTTTCATGCACTTGTAAACTACCTTAAAATGCCTCAGAATGCACCATTTTGAATGTAAGTGAAAAAACATTTCTGGGGGGTCAAGCCCCCATACCCTCCCCCCTTTTTATCATGTAGCTGCTTCAAATTTCAATTCAGCCTGTTCAATACAATCTTATTGAATACCCTCTCTGTAGCTCTCAGACCTGGGGTAATCGTAATTTGTAATCGTAATCAGTTGTAATCGATTACATTTTTTCATGTAATCGGATGTAATCTGTAATCGGCCATTTTTAGCTCACCTGACCCAAAGGGTCATGTGAGCTATTGCCATCACTTGGTGTCCGTCGTCGTCGTCCGTCGTTAGCTTTTCACATTTCAATCTTCTCCTCAGAAACCACTGAGCCAAATGGAACCAAACTTGGCAGGAATGTGTATCAGGAGGTCCTCTATAAAAATNTATGTTTTTTGTTTCGATCAGGAATTCAACATGGCGGGCAGGGCCAATAATGTGTTTTGATTGGCTCAATTTTCAAAGATCTTCTTGTCAGAAACTACACAGCCAATGGAATTGTTTTATGGTGTGAAGGATCCTTGGGTGGTCCTCTACCAAAATTATGTTTTTGGTTCATATCCAAAATCCAAGATGGTCGCCACAGCAGGATGAAGTTTAACATTGGAACCCTATGGTAAATACCTTCAAAGATCTTCTTCTCAGAAGCCACAGTGTCAGTAAAAATGATCTCTTGCAGAAATGTTCCTTGGATGGTCCTCTACTAAAATTATGTTTTTGGTGCTGGTCTGAAGTCCAAAATGGCCGTCACTGGGGGAGAAAGTTTAACATTTGACCCTATGGGAAATACCTTCAAAGATCTTCTAAATCTGTTTACTGTGGAAAGAAAGA
>MJUT01026756.1:144186-156094 GCA_002080005.1 Gigantidas platifrons
TTTGGAATAAAATATTGAACATCAAGCCCTCTATGGGTCATATTTCAGGAACATGGGAGCTTCTTTTACGTGAATATTGAAGAAAAAGTATGATTATTGAAAATTTATAGGCGACATCTCAAAATAACAGGGCGACTGAACTTTCACTTTTGGGCCGAGTTGGAGCGACTTCAGAGCCGTGAATGCGACTTTGACGCCCAAGTCGCCTGGTTTGGTGAGCCCTGATACTTAGTCCTTAAGAGAATCTGGAACCCTACTGATTTTCAAGGTCAAGGTCACAAAGTCAACTTTTTACCCTTTAACATCCTTGTGAACACTCTAGTATCAACATCTTTCAATGGATTTTGACTAAACTTGATACATACTTAGTCCTTAAGAAAATCAGGAACCCTATTGATTTTCAAGGTCAAAGGTCACCAGGTCAAATTAGGCGAGGAGATATGCCACGCTTTGCAAAGCCGGGCGTGAACCCATGCCGTATTGGTGATAGGCTTGTATGAGTTGTTAGATAATCCAACTACCTAACTCATTGAGGCACCCGGGCCCCTTAATATTGCTTAAAAGTGTGTGTTAATAATTACATACAAAGTTAGATTTTTTTGGGTGTGTTGGTCTTGGTCCCAATCAATATTGGAATAGAAGCCCAAAGGTGCAAAAGGAATGAAATACATAAATTGATTATACAGTGTAAATTGGAATATATACATGTAGTGTTAATTTCACTGTAAAACACTAAATTGTGAAAAACCAAACTAAGTAAGCTAAGAAAATTAACAAAAATGTTATTGTATGGAGAAAAAAAAACATGTAAGAATTATATTATGTTATGTGTGTTGTACATGTATACAAGTCCTTTGAGCTTGCTTTGAAAATTAAGGCTATATATCAGGGTAATTGCAAAAGCAATTTAAATATTTTGACAAAAAATATAATTGATCTAAAATAACCACTTGTGTAGTAAAAAAGAACAATTAGAGGGTAATTATAAGGTGACATTGATTACAGTAATACTACATTCCTCCCCCGAAATTAACAATTTTATATAGAATAATATTTTGTTGGATCTTTTGATTAGAATTCATATTTACGTTGTACAAATGTAAATATTTATCTACATGAAAAAATGTAATGAATCAAGGTTTTTTTTTTTAATTGGTTTAAAATTTTAAATGTAATATTTAAACAAACATATTTAAGCTGTAATAATAGTCTTAGTTCACCTAATTCAGTGGTCCATAAAAAAAGGTAGTCATCACTTCTCACCTACCTGTAGCTAGATCAGTGGTCCATGATAAATAGTGTATTGTCATCACGTTTTTGTCTAAACTTTACTGTTGAATCGGGGCACTCACTACTTTCAAATTTAGAGCGAGAAGTGACTTTTATTTCAGAGAACTCAAAGGGAGAAGTGGAATACATTGAACAGAGAGAAGTGGAGAGACTTCTGGGAGAAGTTAATGTCAGATTATGGCAATTAATCCAATCGAGACATTGTTTTTCGACCTCTCTGAAGGTACCCTGTTCAAATTTAGTAAATAGTTTTAAAGCTGTGTGATTTGATTTGTTTCCCATTTTCATTCATAATTACCTAAAATACATTTGTTCAATGTTAAATTATTATTTCTATCTCAGTCTTCACGCTAACCCACTTGTCAAAGCCCGGGACACGTAAAGCTGAATGCGAACAAGTGAAAATTATGAAAGAATTTGTTTGAATAAATAGAAAAAAATTTAATTTGGCTTTCGGGCAAGTAGATGAAAAAAATTAAGACAAAGCCTGCTATCGGTCTTGACTATTGGAGTCTTCCATAATTGAAAAATCACCAGCCACAGTGATTTCATCAGAAACACATTGTTAGTACAGTCCTTGCCTTCAAATTTTTTACCTACATGTACTAGACCTTCAGGCTAGCAAATCTGTAATTGTACTATCCGAACTAAAAATTACTAGAAATAGTAGACCAAAAGGAAAAACTGAAATTATGAAGATAATTTTATTTTAATCTATTCATTCTTCATAGTCTTTCGTGCACCTTCTACATATGAACACATCATGCACCGTCATATTTTGTTAACCTCAGGATGTTCTACAACTTTTGTTGCTGCTTTATGTTGTTCCAAGACTTCATAGCTTAAATGGTATCAATTCGGAAATTTGATCAGAGAAACAAATTTTCCTGTTTTCCTTTGGAACTGACAGTATACTACGAGCAAAACATCAATTTAGCATATTATTAAATATTCATAATTACCTAAAATACATTTGTTCAATGTTAAATTATTATTTCTATCTCAGTCTTCGCGCTAACCCACTTGTCAAAGCCCGGGACACGTAAAGCTGAATGCGAACAAGTGAAAATTATGAAAGAATTTGTTTGAATAAATAGAAAAAAATTTAATTTGGCTTTCGGGCAAGTAGACTTCATAGCTTAAATGATATCAATTCGGAAATTTGATCAGAGAAACAAATTTTCCTGTTTTCCTTTGGAACTGACAGTATACTACGAGCAAAACATCAATTTAGCATATTATTAAATATTCATAATTACCTAAAAGACATCTATTCAATGGCAAATATTTATTTCTGTCTACCTTGCATTGACTAATCCAGAGTCTTGCATACCAGTGATTATTTTTATATGGAAACCCCCCTTTTTCTCTCCTTTGAAATAGTACCACACAAATTGTAATTAATAACTCATATTTGTGTAATCTTCAGCAGAAGAAAAATGTCTCTGCCAATGTGCTCAACAGTCTTAACTAATATTTCTAGGGTCTGGAATTAAAATATAGCACAAATGTATATTGACACTGTCAGTCAAAAACGGAAGAAAGTAAAGGCTGTGATTATTAATTATCAGACCTCAAATTAGATTGCAAAAATGGAATAAAGTTACTGCAGTTCAAATTCTATTATTTAATTGCACATGCATTAACGTTTGCACATGTCTGTATGTAAATAAACAGTTCGATAGATCGTAATATTAACCTGGTGTTGAGTATAAAATACCAATGCGGATCAATACAAATCTGAAGTGTCCCCGTGCATTTCAATGAATTTTGAATGGCCAACCTTCACATATATGAACATACACAAAATAACTATGAGAACCATGATATTATGTAACAGAAATGAGAAAATATAAATCAAAAGTTTGTTTTGTTGAAAGTAGCTTCAGACAAAAAGTTTGGTCAACATTTCCCATAGCACAGACTGACAGAGTCTGATTGCATCCCCTTTCCAATGGCGCCATTGTTTTTTTATTGAACGAAATAAAAGTTTCTTTACTTGTCAAGAAAATCACTTTCAAAATACTTAATGGATATATATGATAGATTTCAATAAACACGATATTGACATTTTTATAAATGACACATGGATAAAATACTAAAAAGATATAATTTAGAGTCTCGATTTCAACTTGAGATACGAAAGTAACCGAAGTTGCAGAATAGGCGTGGTAAATACATCTTGCTGGATTACGTTCCTTCATCTAAAGAGAGAAGCGGATTAGACCGATGTTTGCCGATTTAATTATACATATAAATGCACCAATCATGGGTCAAAGGCCGTAAACAGGCACATAGAGTATACACATGGTCGTTTTTATAAATTTTATTAATCTTTAACGATTTTGACATGTTTTAACAGCAAACATGTCTCAAAAATTTTACTAGACCGATCGGGCTACTGGCCCAAAGTAATTTTCACTAGACTGGGGCATCAGGATAGTGGCTAGCGTTGAGGACTGTTAGTACTGTAACATGTTATTTTATAAACTGTAAAGGGAAGTAACTCTAGATTTATTATTATTTATTTTCATTTATAAATGTGATATTATGTCAATGTTTAATTTAAAAGAAATGGTAGAATAGAAGAATATATTCTGAACTCGCTGTCAGGATTTTATTTAAAAGAAATGGTAGAATAGAAGAATATAATCTGAACTCGCTGTCAGGATTTTATTTAAAAGAAATAGTAGAATAGAAGAATATAATCTGAACTCACTGTCAGGATTTTATTTAGCTCGCAATTTACAATCAAGCATATAGATATATACCAGTATGCTCCCTTTTACCAGTGACTACCAAACTGCATCTTTGCTAGCCAAGGATTACGTTCCGCTCCTCTCCTCTCCACCCTTGGCAGATTAAGTTGGAATTTTGGGTCCTCACGGTTTATTTTTCTATTCGATGCAGCTGTGGGTGGCTGTGTCCAATCAAAATGCGTCTTGACAAAAGATAATGCAACGATCACATGTAGAGAAAGAAAAATGTAAACAATGGTGACATGTGGAGAAAACTGTAGACTTTGTCATGAATCTTTGCCCTCCAAACACAGAAGAATGATATTTACAGAAACTTTTAAAGTATTTGCTCAATTAACTGAGGTCTTAGGCTACATCCCTTCGAACAGGTAATAGTACAACCGTTCTCATTGGTTGATAATGGTGTAATGCAAATGGGCGGAACTTCATATATCCGCTAGAGGGCGATACACGGGAATTACAAAATTCTGACTTAATCTGCCAAGGGTGGAGAGGAGAGGAGCGGATCGTAACCCTTGGCAAGCGAAGATGACCAAACTGTAGATGTATCTGCATGTATAAGGGGTTGTCGATGTCATATGGTAGTTGGATTTATTACTACATATGCAATCCATGCCTTTCACCACTAATGCTGTTAATTCAAGTCCCACTCAGGCGAGTTGTATATGATACAACATTATGTGATAAAGTTTGTCAGTGACTTACGGTAGGTCAGTGGTTTCCTCCACCAATAAAACTGACGGCCACGATATGACTGAAAATATTGTTGAACTTGAAAGTGGTGTTAAAGACAATAACTCTAACCCACCTTCAATAAAAATCAAATGGTTTGGTAATTCTCAGGCTAAATTATCACCCTTGATACTCATATAAATTGCAGGGTTTACTTAATAAATTATATAAGATGGCAAACCGAAAAACTTTGTCAAAATCATGCTACATGCATGTATATACATTTTTTTGTACATGTATGTACATTTGTATATGAATATTTGGGAAGATTTGGTCAAAATCTTGTTGAAAATAAACCATTTGTTTCACTCGACTCAATCCGGTCATCATATAAACTAAATTAGATGGTTGTTACATGTAGATCTTTTTAACAATAACATCATACATGTACAACTTATTTCCTCTAATGAGATACATGTACAATGTACTAATAATTGTTAAATTGCCCATCTTTTAATACATTCTGGTTGCAACATTTTTATTGGTGTATTTTAAGGTTTATTCATGCAGTTTGACATCCTCATGAACAGGTTAAAAAGTCATACAGAAAATATATATATGTAGGGTAATAATTGCTGTACAAGATTTTTTCCTCAGAGAATTTTGAGGCGAAAAAGGGGTATGGATAATACACAAATGTGTATTGTATTGGGTCTATTACGGTAATTCCAGCTAAAATTGTGGGGTACTTTGACTTAACACATGGTGCATTTGCTATTGATTTTCACAATATTTTTTTTCACTTTTTAAGTGATTAATTGAATAAAAAGTTTGAATTTTAATTTAAGTTTTTGCAAAATATTTCAGAGTAAAAAAAAAATTAAATTAAGTAAATTATTTTTAAGTCAATAATAGTAAATGATTAAATATAATATAATTTTATTGATTATTTTAAGTGCTTTAATTATTGAAGTGAAAAATGAATTCCATTGGAAAATAAATTTTAAATTCTTAAATTCAATGTCTAGTTCATAGTCAAGAACTGAATGGTATATACAAATGTACATGTACCTATATCTTAATTGATTTAAAATTTCTTGTCAGTTTCAACACTATAAACAATTTCCCAATTCAATAAATTTATTTTGTTTGTGCACAACACAGAGCAAATTTAAACACCATTTCACCTTTTAAATATAGTATTGATGACAATTAATAAGAACTTGTACATGTACAAAAAATGTATGTACATTTGTATATATGTAAATGTATATACATTGTAGATACATTTGTATATAATTAATTTAAGAGAAATTTTCTCATGGTCATTTTTGTGGCCATATGACTATAAGTTGAGGGGGGAAGGGTGTATTGTCATACCCCAGTGATTCAGCTAGCCACCGGTATCAAGACATTTGCCCACCTGTTACTGAAATTGTCCTGAAGAACTTTATAAAAATTAGTTTATTTATTAAAGAATGTTCTGAAGAAATTTTGATAAAACTGGCAATTGTCGTGAAAATTTCAAAGTCTAGTTGAAACACTGTATCCCTATCCGTTCATCCCTCCATCCACATAAAAAGAATACAATGTGACATGTTTTTTCCACCTTACTATTCTTATATTTTGGAAGCATGCCCTAGCTGGTGAAATATTTGGTCAGAAGAGAAATTTATGCTATCCAGTAATTGGGTTTTATTTTACCTTGTGATTATAGATATATTGTCATTATCAATGGACAGACTGTGATACTGAAAATTATCGGTCAGTGTTATGTCAAGCACATGGCGTTCCCGCTAAAACCAATAACGTCAGTTTTGTTGATGGTGTCGATGTACACTAGCATTAGTTTCGCAGCTCGTCCTGTCAGACTTGCTGATGTGATGCAATTGTTAATGTCTGTCTCGACCTTCAAAACTGTCATTCTCTTTTTGACTAATGTAGATACAAGACAAATTTGAGACATTCAATCAATGAACATACAAAATGTACTGTTGTAAATTTTAGAATGTTGGTACATGTATCGCCCCTTGTGGATGACCGTACATGTACATGTACAATGTATATAAAGATAGTGCCTTACACAAACACCTTTAGACATAATTTGGTGAGGACCACAAGAATTACACACATTGATAGACTCATAACATTACTGGTAATAAACGACCAAAAAAGAATATGTGTGTTTCTGGTTACCCGACCCACCCTATTTTTTTCTGCCAAATTCCCGATCCTAAACTCTTTTTTGATGATTTCGGAAAAATTTCTCTGTTTTGAAAATAATGTGTGTTTTTATGTCCGTTCAATGGTGATTTTTACTTGTCTTGTTTATATTACAGATGTTTGGTAGATATGTTTAAAGGAAGAAAAGTTTCCAACCCTGTTGTACAAGGAGCTGGCGGTGGTGCTTATCCAAAAGACACAGGTTTGTATGCTGGTGTATTTTATTTTACCATTCTAAAGGGATATATAATCAAAGACTTCACTGCTATTTATAACTACAAACTATAACACTGTTTAGAGCTTTTGATGTAGGCAGCGATGGAAAAGTGTGATAGCAGCGAATCGAACAAGACAGAAAAAAATATTAAGATATCAGACAAGAAAGCAATATTCAAGAATGCTGATATGTGTGAAGACATGCAGCAATATATATGCTGTAGACTGTGCTACACAAGCTTTAAGCTCTGGAGAAATACAAAGCTGAAAAGGACATCGCTGCCTACATCAAGAAAGAATTTGACAAAAAAAAACAACCCAACATGACATGCTATTATTGGACATAACTTTGGAAGCTATGTCACACACGAAACCAAGCACGTGTCCTACTTCTATCTTGGACAAGTGGCTATCCCATACGTTCACTCCTTGGAAAGATTAAGTAGAGCAACATGATCAATCGGTCTGAATTTGATTCCTTATCCATAGATAAAATTCTTCTCTATCAATCTAAATGGTACTGTTTACATGTTATTTTGCAGCATGTGAAAAAGGAAGAAAATTGTTATCCATTTCTAGTTCACGCCACAATATAGTTGAAATACTGTTAAAGTAGGTGTTAAGTACCAATCAATCAATCATGTAACCCATTTACTTTTTGAAGATTTGATTCTGTTAGTAATTTCTCTGTTGCATTTTGTCACTTGTGAAGTAATAATATCTAAGGAGTTATTTCCCTTTGTATGATATTTATATTTGCATATAGAAAATGTAGATATACTTGGGCTGTATTTTAATAATGTCAGCCTATATACAGATGGTGGACAAAAGTATTCGGACACTTCTAATTTTCCCTATATATTTCATATAAAACTACAATTTTTCAAAATATTATCATGAAGTTATAAATGCATGTTCGATATCGATTTCAATAATTATTTTATCAGCAAAAGCAGGAAGATCTGTAGTTTATAGTAGTTATCTTGAAATAACTTTTAGAAGCATGTTTTTCAAATCGTCATGAAATTACTATCATTACATTGTGTTTCTACAGAAATTAATTCAGTTTTGGGTTTAACTTATAAAGTGTATTCTCAAAATTTTTATCATAGAAAATTATTTTGAAATTATAGATTAAAACTACAAATAATTCTGCTTTTATTGAAACAAAAATTATGAAAATCAGACCTGAATTGACTTCATTTTAATTTTTTGAAAAATTGTTGTTTTATATGAAATATATACTATAGGGAATATTGGAAGTGCCTGAATACTTTTGTTCATTATTTGTACCTGTATAAATATAAATGTTTGAGAGACATAATTTTTGTTTCCTTTGAAAGGCTTTCAGAACTATTTTGATGTAAATTTTTCTGATGACAAAACACAAATTTACCATAGATTACCATAGTACCCAATTGTTTCAGTAAATTATTTATGGATAATCAGATTCACCCAAGCTAAGTTTCCAATAATATTTCGGTGGTAATCAAACTGCAAAAAATGGAACCTCCAATCATGGAGTGATTATAGAATTGCTTTCTCTGTCTCTCCGTCAGAAACACTGAGTAGTTTCTATACCTACAACATATGTACTTAGTTTGTGCAATCTTTAACTGTAACAGTTTTAAAAAAATTTTAATTGCGGTTCCCTAATGAATCAATCAATCAATCAATCAGCTGTCAATGACCTTGATGCATCACTGTTGTGTTTGAATATCAAATAAAGTTCAAGAAATAATATTGTGTGATCAAACCATTATAATACTATTTTTAAATTCAAATAATTATCTGTCACTTTTATCATTGCCATACTATGACATTTTCATACAGAAACTATACTGTAATATTCTCTGTCTGAATGATGAAAATCAACATCAGAGCATCAAAGATTGAAAGATGTGCTTGTGTTGACAAAAGTAAAGAGTACTATTCAATTGCAGGATAGGAGCTGATATGCATGTATTTTCGACATGCCCAGAACTACAAAAATGTACTGCATCAGTGCATTTGACATCACCAAACTTACCACAAATGGATCATGCTGTTATGGTCCCTAATTGCGAGAGACTCTTTCAATTAGAGAATATCAAATATTTATTTAAAAAAAGAGAAAAGTCACAAATAGCCAAAAATTATATGAAAACATCTTTATAATTTGTTTAGATACATATTTATAAATAAGCCAGCTACATTTTTTTGTAGCTTGGCCAAATATATATTCAAGTTGAATCCAGATGGGGGCTTATTAAATGTAAACAGGAATTTAAACGTGCAGAAATTTTTCAGCCATCTCTCTAGGGCCGAATTTCGGCCCCATTCCCAATGACAATTACCCTGTTTTTATTCCCAATTTGCTGTTATGAATTCCCAAATTGTGCACATGTTTATTGAAGTCTATCGTATCCGTTAAATATTTTGAAAGTGATTTTCTTGGAAAGTAATCCATTACGGTTTGTAGAAACTTTAAATTCAGTAAATGTTTATATGTGCCCGACTTGAAATAAAACTATTTGTATTTGTTTTTTGTAAACAAACAACATTGGCGCCATTTTAGAAAGGGGACGCAATGCGTAATGTGCTACCGGAAATGTTGACTGAACTTTTTGTCCGAAGCTATTTTCAACAAAACAAACTCTTCATTTATTTTTCTCATTTCTGTGACATAAAATCATAGTTCTGATATCAAATATGTTCATATATGCGAAGATTGGCAATTCAAAATTCGTTGAAATGCACCGGGTTGCTTCAGATATTTATCCATCCGCATTGGTATTTTATACCTGACACCAGGTTAATATTACGATCTATCGAACTGTTTATTTACATCCAGGCATGTGTAAATGTTAATGCATATCCAATTAAAAAATAGACTTTGAACTACAGTAGCTTTCTTCCATTGTTGCAATCTGATTTGAGGTTGGGAAAATAATAATTAAAGCCTATACTTTCTTCAGTTTTTGACTGACAGTGGCAATTTACGTTTGTGCTATATTTTCATTGCTATGCATGTATATAGTTGGATCATTGAGCAAATTGACAGAGACATCATTCTTCTCCTGATGATTACACAAATATGATTTATTACATTTTGTGTGGTATTGGTAATACACAGTGATATTTCGAAAGGAAAAGGGTGGAGGGGTACATATAAAAAATCACTGGTATGCAAGACTCCAATAATAGTCAAGGTATAGACAGAAATAAAAATGTGACATTGAATAGATGTCCTTAAGGTAGTTATGAATAAAAATAAAACAGACAACAACATCAATATTAATGCTATAAGAACATAAAGTAATTTTCCCAAAATTACTCTTTTGTCAATGAAAAATTCCCAAACAGACAAAAAATGCCATTTCCCAAAATACCCTGAAAAATCCCTGACGTGACACAAATGATTTGATCCAATACAATGTTGATCCATTATAATGTATAAACGCTGTACACAAGTTCCTAATAAATTGCAATTTAGCAAAGAATATATATTTAACCACGCTGAGAAGTAGTTTTACTTTTTTTTCTCCAAAATTTCTAGATAAAGAGAAGCTTGTTTTTCACAATAAAGTGTGTACATGTGTTCAAATTAATGGTGGGTGGTGCACGATTACTGTCTCCTTAATTACTTAATTTGGGTCTTTGAGGTAATTTTCCTACATGTAGCTTCGACATTTACAAGTTGATAATGATCTTTCTTCATTGAGGTCTATTGTATAATAGTACAGAAATGTCTTTCCTTTTCTCCTTCCTTTGATTCCATTTGTAAAGAGATCAAGAATTATTTATATGGATATTTAATCGTGCATATTTACATTTGTGTATATCATCTAAATATCTTTCCCAGGGCTTCTTGACTATTTATTTAATTTCAAAGTGGCTAGGCCAATGCAAAACAGTATTTATTTTATTTTATTTTTAGGATCCCAGTGATTGCATGATCAGCCATTTTTGTAGTTTTATTAAAACACAAATTTCAGCAATTTTAACTCTTATGTGTAAATCTAATATTCGGGTGACTTCTTGAAATTCTAAATTCTAAGACTTTAAATACCGGTATGTCATAATCTTGACTAAAGTTTGTGGAATATAATTGGTGAGTTGTCTCCCTTTAAAGCTAACCCTTATATATTTAAAAGATGATTTATTTTGACGGAGGCACAGAAAATGTATCTTTTCATAGATGAAAAATAAAATTGACTCGTCACAAATCATAGTACAACAACCGGTTTATATAACGATGTGAATAAAACACCAATCATTGTGGAAAACTCCTACTGTGATTAAAATCAGAGCCGTTCAGAGGTTTGTTGGACTTGTTTGTTTTCATGTGAATATCTGCTGATCTTTTACAACATATAATTAGGAGATAACTGTATTGTATTTGAAAATTTCACGGCATCGATGGTCGCAAATTGAGTTTTTTTTTCTAAAATAAGTATCTCATGCTATCTCAACCGTGGAATTGATACCGTGAAAATTACAGCATTGTCCAATCACAAATCAGGGATATTAAACAACTACATTAGAATGATAATTTGGTGAAAAACACCCTATTTCTCTACTGCAGTGATTGGGATTACCACGTGCCCAGCGCCATAGTCGCATTACCCGACGAAATGTCGCATTTCCACATAAAAACTCCGCGCCATACGTGCACATTCGTTTTCTGATGAAGTCAGACGTACAATGTACATACAGCCGAACCGTTCTGTTAAGACTGCACGCACGTAGTCCCATTGAAAAAAATT
>MJUT01026756.1:157665-174837 GCA_002080005.1 Gigantidas platifrons
GCACAATATCGTAAGAATGAAATGTCTGATCTAAATGAAACTTTGTACACACATGCCAGGTGGTGAAAGGAGGAAGCCTATTGATATTGAGGATCGTAGGACAAAGGTCAAGGTCACAACTTCTAAAAATAGGACAAACATTTGATAATTTTTTCATTTCCGCATAATATCTTAAGAACGAAATGTTGGATCTAAATGAAACTTGGTACACACATGCCTGTTAGTAAAAAAAGGAAGCCTATTGATATTGAGGTTTGTAGGTCAAAGGAAAAGGTCACATTGTCCATCCACATGTTCGCAACTCGGCTTTCACACCTTTGGTGCATTACTGATTTTTAGCAATCTGATTACATGTTGATAAATCATTCAAAGTCTGCCACCAATGTAAGGCGCTCAGGCGATGTGTACTCGATGTGCAACATTATGTGATAAAGTTTGTCAGTGACTTGCGGCAGGTCAGTGGTTTTCTCCTGGTACTCCGGTTTCCTCCAGCAATAAAACTGACTGCCACAATGCATTACTAAAATATTGTTGAAAGTGCCATTAACCACCATAGCCCTAGCTACTAACCCCAATGTAAAGTTTCTTATTGCTCATATATACATGTAGTCAGCCATTAAAGTTAGGTTTTATTATTTTTTTATATTAAATGTACCTTTTACATATAAAATCAACAACAATAAATACAGTAGTGTTTTAGGTACTGATAGCAGAAATTGATACGCCATAAATAATAATGATTTTAGTCAATCCACAATGAATACCTTGGCTGTGTAACCATAAATTATATTGTTATTGCCTAATGCATGTACCCTAAATGTCAACAGGTCAAGCCTATGATGTTATAAAAAATCTGTTGTCAATTTTTATCTGTTTCTTTCCAATACAGCTTTTATACAAACCCAAACATGTTGAATAATTCATCTTCTTATTCATTGGCACCCTGTACGACATCTGGCAAAATGTCAAAATTGTTCTCATTAAAAGATTTGTATGCACACACTTCAGTGAATACAATTTAAGGGAATTCAAAGTCTACATATGATTGTAAAAAGATTTTTATATATATATAAATAGAAGTCATTCTGTTTGATTTTTCAAACTTTTCATTTTTAAAAATTTATGGGTTGTACCTTTGCCAAATGGCAAGACCTTCTATTTAACATGGGGTATGACAGCCTGCTGTGTGCTTGTGTTAGATTATATATATTACAGGGTCATATACTTCAATTTTTGATAGGTTAATTTTGGCTTAAAGAATTATTTAGAGCCATACATGCCTTGTACATAGGTTAACCTTGCATGCATGTATTCTGTTTGGTGTCATTTTTGCTTTTTGGCTCATCTGGGCCAAAAGTCCAGTTGTGAGGTACAGTACCTCTTATAAGGTCACTCCCTCCCAAGAGCCCCTCTCTTAATTATCATACCAGATTTCAGATGCATCAAGATAGTAAATTAGACTGTCTAAGATGTCCCCCTCAATAGAGGCCACCTCTCTTTAAACCAGAAACATCCCATCAGCCTGATCAGAGACATGCACATTAAAATGTCATTATTTATAATAAAGTGGGCTGGGAGTTACTGATAAACAACAGATGATAATGGTAAACATAAGCACAATGACATGGATGAAGAATCTTACGTGAATATATAAACACAACATCAAACACATAAAATTAGATTTCTAAATTTTCAATACAATATTATGTCTTTAAATGGCGACTTTTTCATTGCAGAAGAGGGGGACAACTGCATTGTCGTCACTTTGAATATGCTTCTTTTCTTTTCGTGGTTGTCTGTTGGCTGTACACATTTCCAATCTTATTTTCCTAAAATGATCGCAGAAAGTGGAACCCATCTGAAGTGGTCAGAAATATTACTTAGAAGGTCTTCTAGTCTACATTATTTGTGGATTTCTTTTCATTTGGAAAATGGCTGCTGCATGTAGGTCAGTTATTTGCTTTCTAATTGGCTGAAATTTCAAATATCTTGCTCTCAGAAACCACTGTACGTATTATTACATGGTAGAAATGTTCCTTGTATGACCATCTATACATTTCCAGTCCTCACAATGAACACGAGTCCTCCAGCCCTAGACCAGTAAAACTTTGTCCCTCCGGCCCTAGACCAGTAAAACTTTGTTCAAACCAATAATTTTTTTTTTAAAGAACTATAATCAAAGATAAATTCAAGGATTTGATTCGGACCAGTAAATTCAAATTTTCATTTCAAGGACTACATTTCTATATTATTCCGTCATTTTTTATTTAGTAATAATTAATACTTGAACAATTGTCTGTTCGAACATTCAAAAGTAGATTTCCATATAAAACCAGAAGCTTTTCAAATGGTATAGATTTTCATCAGACTCTAAAAGACCTGTCTGATATGTAGAATACATAAACTTCTACAGTATATGGATTTCATTGACATTGTATGAAAATATTTGATGCCAGTTTAATTATAATCCACTTTATTTATTAATACAGTACATATATGACTAAAGTTGTTAGTTCATATCCCACTCGATACAGCATTATATGATAAAGTTTGTCAGTGACTTGTGACAGGTTGGTTGTTTTCTCCTGGTATTCCGGTTTCCCCCAGCAATAAAACTGACCGCCACGATATAGCAGAAATATTGATGAAAGTGGCGTTAAACCCTATATATATTTATAGCGTTCTTTATCGCAATCAGTCCTGAAGGTACGATAAACACGCGATGCCCCAGGGTCAAAATCTGGATTTTAGTACATGTAGTTCAATGTACTGCAATCCTGATTTTAATAGCCATAATTCAATCAAGATCTGGACTATAAAAGTAATTATTTAAACAACATCCTGACTTTAATAGTACTTAGTCCTCAAAATGAAAATTTGAAGTTACTGGTCCAAACAAAGAATTTTATTGGTATTGAGTCAAAGGACCAGTGCTCATCGTGAGGAATGCTTGCTTTTCAAGAGGTTCATACTCCCTGTCCACGGATGTGACAATAAGGTGTGAGGGATATATATTATATAGTTTAGACTTCCATCCCACTGTCCTATCATTTACATTGAAACCATAATTTATTCTACTTCAAGAGAAGAATGAATATTCATGCTTACATTTTTATATGTCTTGCTTTCTAAGATGGATAATAGTATTGCAGGAACAAAGCTTAGCATTGTTGCTGTAGTTGCATGGCAGTTGGGCTCCTTGAAATAGCAATTTTAGTAGCCAAGAAAAAATTACTTGGGGCCCAGTAACACGACGGGTGTCACTAGTGGAGCAGGAACTGCTTACCCTTCCGTAGCATCTGATTCAACCCCCTGGGTTTTAGTGGGGTTCATGTTACTCAATCTTTAGTTTTATATGTATGTTTTGTTGATCGTTGTTTGTCCTTTTGTACTTTGTCTTTTGGGCATTGTGTTGTCTGTTCTTCTTTGATTTACGGATTCTGATTGCCCCTTTGGTATAGATTATCTTCAAACTCTTCTTGCACATGAAATATTCAAAATTTTAGTAGCAAGCTTAAGGTTGGCTACTGTCTGAAAATTTTAAAGGACCAAGACCAAATGTTATGTGGTGTGGTCTTCTCTTGGTCTACTGAGCACCTGTTAAGTTTTATCTCTGTATTGAACCATTAATGAGGGCTTATATTGAGATGCTGGAACTTAACCCTATACTGAGGATGGATTCAGTATTTAAATGGTGTCAGTACCTACCTGGCTATACATACATACTGTTACCCTTTTGTTATAGACAGGGAACCAGACTAACAATATCGTGTTTCACAGTACGTACAGTAATCTGTAGGAAGAAGATGCTATGACCTAAATTACAGTCTGCTGACTTCATCCTACTTTCAGAGTTTTTGAAAGAATAAAATTTCAGCCAGACATGAGGTCCTGCAAAAAATAAACATTTGGTGGACCTACTGAATATCTGCTGGACCTGTTCTTGCCCTTTATCCGGCATGCAAAAAAATTATGTTGGACCACCATTAATTGTGACTTTGCAGGACCTTGGCAAATTATGCCCTAAGGTCCTGCAGGTCCTGTGAATTTCAAAAACACTGTACTTTGGGTATGTTCCCTTGGCAACAGTCCAACAACCAGATGTTTTACCCTCACAAGCAGTCAATAGTAATGGTCTTGGGCACCTAGATCTTTCCATCATTGAGGCAATAATTTGACCTAAGATATCAGTGGGTCAACAAGAACAAAAATGCAAGCATGTTGAAAGTTATTCCTACTTTAACCAACAACTGCACCTTTTTAATTAAAGGAAATTTGTTGAGTTAGCAATAACATGCTTTGGGTATATGTAATATAAACTTACAACTATCCAACCACTGCACCATTTTAATAGAAGGAAATTTGTTGAGTTAGCAATAACATGCTTTGGGTATATGTAATATAAACTTATATATAGACACATATTTTACACTTGTGTTCAAGTGCAGAAATATATGTTTTACATTGTACATGGTCTATTGTCTGTCTAGACAAATTCTTATCTCCTTTCTATTCTTTTTATGTGAATCCCAAAAGTAATACCATTATTATTTTATTTTTACAAACATTTTAAAAACAATAGAGAAATATGCATTTAAATCCCCCCTGATTTCACTCTACAAGGTTATATACATGTACATTATGTCATGTCGGAACATGCCGTGATAAAGTTCCGTTAGTTATTGTATTATGGGACCTTTAATATATACAAACAGTATTTGTAAAATCTTCTTTTAAATTTTGTTGGTACAAATATTTTAACCTGTGTTTCGAATGACAGCACTTACGTTGACTTTCGACTTATGTGTGTCTTAAATTATAGAAATTTTTCGTTTATTTTGGATTTTTTGTTTAACGGAATGATTTGGTGTTGGATTTTATTTATGTCATTAATTTAATTGTTTTCGAAAGGTAAGGCTATTTTATTTAAATGATTCTAAGAGGGGGGCAAAGAAAAAACTCTAAAATACTTGTATATCTTCTAGATTATTATTATAAGCTAGGAGAATTAATCATTAGCCGTGTAAAAAATAATCTTTTGTGACAGTTTTATATATTTAGAATTTAATATATTAGATTAAAATATTTAATAATGTATAGGTACAGTGTACATGTACATGCACCTGTTATGTGTAGAATGGATGGAAAGAAAACAAATCGTAACAAAAATATTTTTGGGGGATCGTACAAGGTAATAAAAAATAAAGCTTATGAATGGAATCATGAATGCTCCAAAATAGTGCTGTTGTTTAAAGAACAACCTCGCTACTGTTCACAAATCGTAGCGAAAATATTTTCGGGGGATCTTAGATGTAAAGCTTATGAATGGATTCATGAAAGTTCCATACAGTGCCATTGTTTTCAGGAACGACCTCGCTCCCGTTCAACATACATGTACATGTAATTTTTAAGTGAATGACAGTTTGCTGATGTCATGATGACATTGTAACATATATATATATTATATATATACTTACAATTATTTTGCTATATTCACCCATAATGCCCAATTTAAGAGAGATTTATAAAAAAAGAAAGAGGAATGTGAGTGCTATTTTAAATGCAGTTTAGCGAGCTCACTTCAAGTGTGATAGATCGTGTGTTCGAGCCCCGGTCAGATCAAATAAAAGACTGATATTGATATTTGCTGCTACTCCACTAAGCACGTAGCATTAAAGACTGGTTGTTTTAGAATCAGGATAGTGTGTACCAATTTAATTTGAATAGAAAAGCTTTTTCTCATAAACTACAACCTTGGTTGAATACAGACTGTATGAATAACCAGATGAATAATACAGGCTCAGGTTAGCCTCTAGTTCTCAAAAGCTACAATCTTGGTTTAACCCAGACAGTATATGAATAACCAGATGAATAATACAGGCTCAGGTTAGCCTCTAGTTCTCAAAAGCTACAACCTTGGTTGATCCCAGACAGTGTATGAATAACCAGATGAATAATACAGGCTCAGGTTAGCCTCTAGTTCTCAAAAGCTACAATCTTGGTTGATCCCAGACAGTGTATGAATATATAACCAGTTGAATAATACATGCTAAGGTAAAGACTCTAGTTCTCAAAAGCTACAACCTTGTTGAACCCAAACAGTGTATGAATAACCAGGTGAATAATACAGGCTCAGGTTAGCCTCTAGTTCTCAAAAGCTACAATCTTGGTTTAACCCAGACAGTATATGAATAACCAGATGAATAATACAGACTCTTGTTAGCCTCTGGTTAATATACATCCGGAATAATAAACAGTAAAATATTTATAATACAGGCCTAGTTCCAAGNAGCTACAACCTTGGTTGATCCCAGACAGTGTATGAATAACCAGATGAATAATACAGGCTCAGGTTAGCCTCTAGTTCTCAAAAGCTACAATCTTGGTTGAACCCAGACAGTGTATGAATAACCAGGTGAATAATACAGGCTCAGGTTAGCCTCTAGTTCTCAAAAGCTACAATCTTGGTTTAACCCAGACAGTATATGAATAACCAGGTGAATAATACAGACTCTTGTTAGCCTCTGGTTAATATACATCCGGAATAATAAACAGTAAAATATTTATAATACAGGCCTTTCCAAGAAAAAAATGACAAAACCGTTAAAATTGTTTGTAATCTACATAAATGTAGTGTATATTGTAAAAGAAGCTCTAGGGTACGGTAACTTCATGGATTCTGATTTTTATTGTTGTTGGGAATTCCATATTGAAATTTGATAGTAACAAGTGTTTACACCTTATTTAGTGGGCTAACTTTTTATATTTTGTAGATTGCACATAACAAACAAAAAAATCACTGCACTGAAATTTGTTACTCTATAGGTGTAGGTACTTGTATGAAAATAACATGCTTAAAAAGTACTGTCAATTAAAAATTATCACTAAAAACATAATATTTGTGTTTAAATAGCCAATATTTCTACATTTTAAATGCAATTATCTGAAATTTAAACTGTACATGTGCGTAACAAATGTAGCTACATTTTTGTACACTTGTATAATGTACATGTACTTGAAGTTAAATGAGTGCTTGACATATGTAATTTTCTTAAATATATGTACAATGTATACATATTTGGTCTAATCATTTGAACCCACTGCTAAATTAAATCTTTTTTGGATGGAATCGTTCAGTCCTCAAAATGAAAATTTGAATTTACTAGTCTGAAATCTTGAATTAATTTTTTTATATATAGTTCTAAATAAAACAGAAAAATGTACTGGTCCGAAACAATATTTTACTAGTCTTGTTCCGGAGGACTGGTTCTCATTGTGAGGACTGATAGAGTTCCCTTTGAAAATTATATTTATCAGACAGCCCCACCATCCATCTGACAAAAGGGTAATTATCCTTGAATTTTGTTAAAGATGGATAATTCTTGAAATGGCAAAACACTTCTACATTTTTAGCTGAGATTTAATTGTATGTGTAGCTTATATATTGTAATGAGGTCAACACGACAGTTTTTCTGTGAATAGTTTTGCAACTTGTCAGATTTTTGCTCATTATGAAAATCAGAAATATTGTTGACTAAAACTTTGTATTAATTCATCTTTTTTAAAGAAAAAATTACTGAATCAATTTTAGCTTACATTTGTAGCATAACAGAGATAGTTCTTGCATGACAAAAAATTGTATCCGACAGATCCACTATGCATTCAAGACAGTGATTTAGCAAGCGCTCGTCACTTTCGTCATTGACGATTGATTTTCGAAAGTGACGAGTATTTCCCGTACCCAATTCGTCACTTGAATTTTCAAAATAATCTTAGAAAAATGTTTGTAAAAATCGATTCTTCTTCATTTGCTGATTAAAACTAATTAGTCACTACAATGACAATTTTATTTCATGTTACAAGCCAATCAATGGATTATAGAATTTTGGTTTTAATCTTGACAAGATCATGTCGCAAGTTAGTCTTGACCTAGATTTCAATATACTTCCGTTTTTATCATTTCTGTGTATTAAAAGTTGGTGTTGGTTGTGGTTGGTAATATTACATTCAAGAAATCAAACCAGTTAAATGTTGAGGCCAAGCAAAAAAAAAATACTTGTGTTACTGCTAACGTTACCGGCCCAAATTTGTAATGTCTAGCCAGCTGAGAGTTTTTATTGCCAGTTTTCTACAAGCATTTTTAAAAGACAGAACCTTGTCCTATATAAAACCTAGGTAAAAATAAAAAAAATAAAAATTTTTTAACCTACCTAAATTTTGTACCTATTCTAATTTTTCCTAGAATGTTAACAGAAATACAGGTACTTTTTTTCTTGGCCTTTTATTACAATTATTTATTGAAATAGTTGTAAAAGGGCTGTGTATCTATACAATGTACATGTATGTACAGTGCATCAGTGTGCACTCTAGAAAACTAATTGTCTTATATTCAATTATTGTCGTCGATAACAAAGCTTCTTTTTTTTTCTCTCATGTAAATTTGATTATTGCATGTGTTCCCCCTGTTTACTCAATACAACATTTGTGATAAAGTTTGTTAGTAACTTGCGACAGGTTGGTGGTTTTCTCAGGGCACTTCGATTTCTTCCACCAATAAAACTGACAGCCAAGATATAACTGAAATATTACTGAAAGTGGTGTTAAGCACTAGAAACCTAAACCAACCATCAATGATTGTCGTTGAACAAAGCTTTCTTTTTTTCTCATGTAAATTGGATTATTGCATGCATTCCCCCTATTCTAATATAAAAATGTATCAACAAACATAAATAATTGTCTGACATATTTAAATTTATTAAATATAATGCAATATTATAAAATATTAATTTTGTTTTACTAGTCTTGTCATTCATAGACATTTATTAAACAATAAGTTTTATTGCATCTCTTGAAGTGTATTTGCCCTGTCACGACCAATATTTATTTAACAAAGGTTATTACATTTTTGGACAAGACCAGGTGGGATTGAAAGGGAAATTTTTGTTATGAACTGATCACTCATATTATACTTTATAGCCAGTAGTAGCCTGTTCTTGTTGATTAGATGTCACACATGCATAGTTAAATCTTGATATCTTGAACCACAGTGAACTCTGATGAATAGTTTCTTTGGACAACGAGGTGAGGTCTCGAGGTCTCGTGGTCATAATCGTGATTGTATAGTAATTAGATTTACAATTACACATGCAATCAGTACCTATCACCACTAAAGTTGTTAGCTCGAATCCGGCTCATGGTGAGGTGTACTTGATACAACTTTATGAGATAAAGTTTGTCAATGACTTATGGCAGGTCGTTGGTTTTCTCCTGGTACTTTGGTTTCCCTCGGTCACTAATAAAAATGACTGCCACTATATAGCTGAAATATTGTTGAAAGTGGCATTAAACACCACAACTATAATCCTATTAGGTAATGACTTATTTACAACAGATTACAGCTTGTACTTGATCTTGGCTAGGATATGTTACTAACCATGATAAAATTTAATGCCTATTTAAAGAGTATGTTGGCTTGTTTCCCTAGTTGAGGTTTTCTTACTTTCAACAATGTTGAAGATATATTTTCTTGAACAGATGATCCGTTAATAAGTCAGTGACTCTTTATTTGTATATATCTTGAAAGACTTTGGTATATTATATATAAAATTAGTACAACCTTCCAAGTCCAGTTTGATTTGAACTTGTCTTCTAAACTGTCTGTCAGTCTGTATTCAGTTAGTGACTTTATTAGTATATATCTTGAAAGACTGGTATATTTTATATATAATTAGTATTGCCTTCCAAGTCCTGTTTGATTTTAACTTTACTTCTAAGTCTGCCTGTCTGTATTCAGAATTCACACATCTTCATTAATATATCACTGTGTTCTGCATTCTTAGTTTTTAACACTTCCATTTTCCTTATAATATAAAATCTCCTCTTATTAGGCCAGATTTTAGATCCACTGCATGAGATACTAAAATACAACTACCCCCCCCCCCCCCCCCCNCCCCACTCAAGAGAGGCCACACTTCTTATAAGGCAAATTTTTTCATTACAGACGGGTTGTCTTTTAAAAGGGGCAACTACTGGCAGTGGCAGATAGAAACATGAACTTTATGAGTATTCACTAGATATTTTCTGTTTTTCAGATTTTGCCAGAGCATGGAACAATGTAGGAAAAGCCAGATCAGAGGTAACTACATGTATAACTAAAATGTAGATTTATTGTTGAAGAGAATTAAAAACTGGTTAAATAATTACAGCCTTATAATTATGCCTCTTTGATTTGAATAAAAAGATGGTTTATGGTGTTTAGTGCCAACTCATCAATTTTTCAGCTATATCAAGTTAATTTTCAATGAAATGATGATGATCATGAGGTCCCGTCTGCTTTGTACTAGACCAACACGCTTAGTTGGATTTTTATAGTGCTAGCTCACTGAAGCAACAGTCCGTGGATAGACATGTGGTCCCACTCGGACACATTATTCTGATTCCGAGCCAACCAGTCTTTGCTCTTTCTCCTTATTAATGCTGCATGCTTAGCGGAAAAACAGCAACTACCAATTTTATAGTCTTTGTGATTGTCACGATCTGGGCTCGAACCCATGATATAAAAAAAGGAAGAGTGTAGCAGTGAGGAATAACAGTTTCATAAACTCCCAAGGTGTGTACAACTTCTAGGAACTGTAGTCTGTAATAGAAATTTAGGACTGGTCTAATTTGGACAGTTTGTGCAGTGCCGGATTTACCATTGTGCTTAGGTTTGCTTAAGCACAGGGCCCCATGGGCCAGGACGCGGACCATCTTCCATCTTACATGTCTGACCTAATATAACGTAATATTTTAACTATTCCTAAATTTCCTGAGCATTATATGCCTGACTGACTGTGTAGGCCTACCGGGTCTACTTGCTTCAGGGCCCAAGTAAGGGGTCTCATAGCTTAACTAGCACAGGGCCTCATTTGTCCTAAATCCGGCACTGAATCTGTGGAATCCCAATCTTCCTTTAGATGTAGATTGGCATCAATCAAGTTGAGTATTTTTACCATGGTCTGCTCGTAGAAGTTACATCTGATTAATTATGCAGTGAAACCAGTTGAAACTGAACTACCTTACGACCAACTTTTGTGTTAGTTTGATATAGGTTAAATTAAAGATTTCCTTCATTTGACTTTATTTAAAGTTAGATATATACAGGATTCCGCTTTATTCAGGGTTCAGTCAGGGCCCGGGTGGCTCAATGAGTTAGTTGGATTATCTAACAACTCATACAAGCCTATCACCAATATGCCGTGGGTTCGCACCCGGCTTTGTAAATTGCAAAAAAGGGTGCACTCAACTCGCAGTCGCAAGTGATAAAGTTTACCAGTTGCTTGCCCATGGTCGGTGGTTCTCTCCGGGTATTCCGGCTTCTTCCACCACTAAAACTGGTCGCTATGATATAGCTGAAATATCGCTGAAAGTGGCATTAAAACACCGAAAATCAAAATCAAAAATCAAATCAGGGTTCAGTTTAGACAGGTTTTATTGTATTCAGAAAACGCTTCATCAAATTTGAAATTAGAGTGATGTACATTGTACCTTGTAACATGACAAAATTCTTCAGAGGAATTAGAGTGATGTACATTGTACCTTGTAACATGACAAAATTCTTCAGAGGAATTAGAGTGATGTACATTGTACCTTGTAACATGACAAAATTCTTCAGAGGAATTAGTGTGAAGTACAAAACACATTGTGATTTTTTTTGTATCCTTTACAAGAATGGTATATAAACTACAGATTATACCTTCTTATAGCTAGTGGTCAGTTAACTACATTGTATGAGCATTCATTGACCTTACTTTTATGTTGTTGAAAGAAAAATAACAGTTGAAACAGTACGTACATGTTGACAATAAACTACTACAACAATGCCAACCACACCTCTATCAAACGTCTAGATTCTTACAACACATAAACATGGGTTTACCGCTGCCACATTTGTTGTGCCTGTTCCTACCATGGTCTAAATTCCATCACCTTGGCCTTCTGTCCTATGTTTTGGGATGTGAGGTTTGTAGAATTGGGGTTGTGAATTCGAATCCCGCTCATGGTGAGGTGTACTCGATACAACATTATGTGATAAAGTTTGTCAGAAGTCTGTGGGCTCCTCGGGGTACTCCTGTTTCCTCCACCAATAAAACTGACTGCCACGATATAACTGAAATATTGTTGAAAGTGGCATTAAACACCATAACCCTTCTACTGCTTCTACTAAGCTGTTCAGGGACAAAACGTGCCAACTGGGCTCCTTCAAATAACAATTTTAGTAGCCCTGCATAAATTCTTTGGACCCAGCAACTGACTTTGCACATTAAATATTAAAAATTTTAGTAGCCACTTGGGCTACTGACTGAAATTTTTCAAAGGCCCAGCCCAAATTTTAGTGGTCTCAAGGGCTACTGGGCCCCTGTTAATTTTATTGTATCCCTGCTATTTAGTATACAATGTTAATTAAATTTGTTCCACATATATTTTATAAAATGGCTAATGGTTAGAACCTCTTCAAGTTCTACCAAACTATTTTATTAGATTAAAAAAAAAAATTAAATAATATTTGGATTGATCGAAGTAGATTTGGTTTAGTATATATGCATAACAGGTAACTGTAGCATTGATCTTATTGTGTTTTAGATATTAATCAGTTTGTGTTTTGTGCCTAATTAAACAGAACAAATATTGTCCACCTGAATAGCTGTAAAAATTTAATTTTTGTTACGTCTGACTGCACAGAATTTTAACATTATAACCACTAGTCATGACCTTGACTGCCTTCGGTATGCTTACAATTGAATTTGAAACAAAAAAAATTATGTAATAAATATCTTTCTTTTTTTTCTTTTTTTTTCAAAGAGGCAGTCAAGTTTTTAATACCCACCACCCCCCCCCCAAATAAAACCAGACTTTGCACTTAATCCATTAAGGCTGTTTAATCACTTCATTTAGTGCATTGGTCGTGATCGTGTGGTAGTTATATTTACAACTAGTTATGCAATCAGTGCCTACACCACGTTCGAACCCCACTCAGACGAGATGTACTCGATACAACATTATGTGATAGTTTGCCAGTGACTTGTGGCAGGACGGTGATTTTCTCTTTGAGTACTCTGGTTTCCTCCACCAATAAAACTGACTGCCATGATATAACTGAAATATTGTTGAAAGTGGCGCTAAACACCATAAACCATCCAAACCATACATGGATAGTTTGTTAGTCCTTATTTCATACATGTATATCAATGAATTTTAATATATATGTAGAATCTTTCATAGAATCTTCCTCTATCGGTTCCTCAGAGAAAGACAACAAATGCATGAGGTCGTTTTTATCATGCACTGAAAAAAATCAATTTTCCCCTCCTCAAAGAGCTTGCTTTCAATATGTGACCAATTTTCATATCAGATGTGTTTTTTTTTTTAAACAAACTTGAAAAGAGACATCTAACTGGTTTGTATCTATACAATGTACTTTATTTATTTCAGTTGAGGAAGATCGAGCATCGTTTGGGAGAGGTACATAGTTCACCGCTGTACTTAAATGAGACCGGGAACCCTAACGTGAGAAATTACAGTTCTCTTATGGAAAATCAGAATCTGAATGAGTTGCCATCAGTAGTAAGTTTTATTCAGTAGTCTTCCTGAAATAAAGGAATTTAACACCACTTTCAACAATATTTCAGTTATATCGTGGCTGTCAGTTTTATTGGTGGAGTACCTGGAGAAAACCACCGACCTGCCGCAAGTCACTGGCAAACTTTATCACATAATATTGTATCGAGTACACCTTGCCATGAGCGAGATTTGAACTGACATTTTTATTGGTGATAGGCATTGATTGCATAGGTAGTTGTAAATCCAACTACAATACGATCATGACAGCACCTCATTTTTAAAACAACAATATGATATACATGTCGTTTCCTTCTTACTCTTACTATCAAGCTTAAGATTGGTGTTATCTGAATGGTTAGGAACCAAAATATTGAGAAGAAATTGATTGCAATTGATCTGAAATATGTTATAATGCAGGGAGGCTTAATCCAATAATAAACTTCTCTAAAATGATAATGTATATTTCCATATATAATGGATTTATTTCATCGGGCCAGTCTTAAAAATATGTTTGTTTCCCCTTTCCGACCCTAGTCTGAAAGGTCTGGTCGGTAGGTAGGTGAATTATTTTTTTTTTTATCAAGCATGATTCTGCAGGCAGACAGACAAACTGATTTCTATACACCCAACATCTTTGTTTATTGTCATATTATCTGTGCAATTGTACGGTAATCATAGAATGTAATTTATGCTGTCCCTTGTGGGATCTTGTTGGAAAAATTATCCATTGTCAGAAACTGATGTCTTACTCTTTGTATGTTGAGCCATATCAATGAAAAGATTGAAGACTGAACAGTTTTTATTTGACTTCAATCAAGACAGAACATATTTCTTTTTTATTATTTTAAGGGGTTTCTTTTAGGAATTGGTTTCCCACTCAGTTTACATGTGTTACAAACAGGTAATACAATTGCACATAACGTAGAAACTCAGAAGCCATGCTTCTAGGAATACTCGGAACAGTCAGGACTCTAGGTTTTTTAGTAATGATGACTCACGGTACGTTCCGGAAAAGTATTACCTAATACGAATCCAATGCCGGATTTGGACACGAAAAATTTCCGGAAACGGAAAATCGCACGAAAAATAAAAAAATAAAAAAATTACGGAACAGGTTGTAAAAAAATTTCAGTCGCAGCGATTTCGGCGAGTCGGTCGTAAAGGGGAAACAAACAATATTTTAATTTAGGCCTCGTTTATTTCTATTGATTTTATTTTAAAAATAGATGATCTAACAATTTTGTAATATAATACACAATTTATATAGCGCTATATATAATAGATAAAATATTACTCTAAGTGCTTAACATAGTTTAAAAAAAAACAAAGACTACAAAAATTACATGCAAATTAATTTTTTTTACATAAACCTATAAAACTTACAAGAAACGAAACATGAAGCAATAAAACTAAAATTATAAAAGAGGAAGAAAATGATATCGAAGCTCTTAACTAAAAGTGATAAAAGTATGAAATGTGTTTAAACAAAGCGTCTATAATTAAAAAATTAAAAGTTTTCCACCAAGAATTAAAACATACGTGACTCATATAGAATATAAAAATACATCATTACTGCACACCATCAATTAGATAAAATCAACATAGGCAAGTCTAAAAAGATATGTTTTCAGTTGTTTCTTGAAAATTCCCATTGATTGTTCATGTCGGATGCTGCTTGGGAGATTGTTCTACAGTGTAGATGCTGCCCTGTCAAATTGCCTCACCGAATGTCTTTGAGCGCACTTTGGGTTTTGATAGCAACATGGAATTTTCCGAGCGAAGTGATCTTGTTGGAACATGAATTTTTAACAATTCCTGGAGATAAACAGGAGCACGCTCAGTCAGAACTTTGAAAGTGTATAAAAGCAACTTGTACTGACACCTGTATTTAATTGGAAGCCAGTGTAAAGCCATTAGCTCGGGTGTAATAGGGTCGTACTTTCTTTTTCGGGTGATAAGTCTCACCACGGTGTTCTGGACCCTTTGAAGTTTCGAAAGAACATTGTTGTTGATACCATAAAGAATAGCGTTTCCATAGTCTATACGAGATGTAACCAGAGTTGCAACTAGTGTCTTACATGCACTTTCTGATAAGTACGGTCTAATACGTCCTATAGTGTGAATTTGGGCAAAACACGATTTGACCAGAACGCTTTTTCCATGTTTAATGCCTTGTCAAAATGTACACCAAGGTTTTTAACAAAGGGAGCATCGCTGACAACACAACCATCGAATTGTAATTGACAGTTTCTGAAATCGTTAAGCCGATGTTTAGGTGCAAACACTATCAGTTCTGTCTTATCTTGATTTAATTTCAACATGTTTGCTTTCATCCATGCGCTTATCTCCGAGAGACATGGCTCTAAACGCCCAATAACATCACTCCAATCGTTCGGCGGTTTGATGACAAAATACAACTGGCGTGTCATCAGCATAACAGTGATAGCATAAGTCATGCCTTGAACAGATAGCGCCAATAGGTTTAGAGAAAATACAGTACATCTTAGGTCCAAGCACTAACCCTTGCGGTACACCATATTTCAACTCCATGCTGTTCGATTTAACAGGTCCGAGAGCAACACGTTGCGATCTTCCATGCAAATACGACTTGATCCATAACAGGGCGTCTCCGTCTATTCCAAATGAATGTTGTAATCGGTTGAAGAGTATCATGGTCAATAACATCAAACGCTGCGGACAGATCCAGCATTACGAGAACAACAGAATGGCCATTGTCAAGCGCTGATGCTATATCGTGATGAACACGGAGTAGGGCGGTTTCCGTTGAGTGACAGGATCTATACGCCGATTGTAAATTGTCATGAAGTGAAAATGAATTCAGATGGTTTTCAATACGACTCGAGACTGCCTTTTCAGTTACCTTCGAAAGAAAAGGTAAATTGGACACTGGGCGATAGTTTTTTAACTCTTCTCTATCTAAATTTGTTTTTTTCAGAAGAGGTCGAACGAGTGCATTTTTGAATACATCTGGCACAATCGATTCCACTAATGATTTGTTCACAATTTCTTTGATAATTGGAATCAAAGTATCTAAGCACATGTGTCGGAATGGGGTCGAGTTCGCACGACTTCACGGGAGCTTTCGTTAAGATTTTTCTGATTTCATCAGTTGTTACCGGTGAAAATGTTGTTAGTGGTGTTCCATCGAATTTCACATCGGCATTAAATATGTCAGAATCGTTTGGTGATGATCCACGTGTTGAGCTGATGTCATTTCTGATATTATCTATTTTGCCAAGGAAAAATCCGCCAAATCGGTTGGCAAGCTGATATTGGTCCTCAATAGATGGCAAGATGGTTTCTTTTGTTTTGCCCATAATATTGTTTGTAAGCTTAAAAAGTTGTTTCGAATCATTTCCGATTTCTTCAATTTTGTCAGTGAAATATTGTTTCTTGGTCTTAAGAAGTAGTTTACCGTATTTACTGGTGTATAATGCGCAGGATTTTACCCAGATTATTTATTTATTTTGTAGGAGGGATGTGCATTATAGACAAGAACAATGTGTTTCACTCTTTTTCAGACCGGAAAATTACATGTCGGCCATTTTTTTT
>MJUT01026756.1:174846-192101 GCA_002080005.1 Gigantidas platifrons
CCGTTTTTTTTTTTAAAGTCGTCCGACATATTAAAACTTAAAACAATTAATATTTTTCAATATTATTCAAGTTTAAAGAATATAAATAGTTCTAATATTCACTCAGAAGAAGAGACAAGCTCAAAGCTATCAAAAATATATACGATTGACATTTAATTCTTACATTTCCGACCACAATTTTTTTCAAAAGTCCATGTGCATTATAGACACGAACAAGTTTTTTATAAGGAGATTTCAAGGCCAAGAGGGGGTACGCATTATGCACCAATGCGCATTATAGAACCCTAAATACGGTACTAACGAAGTTGCACTTTTCACGGTATATTTGGATGTCAACAGTTAGCTTAGATTTCCGCATTTTGCATTCGGCTTTTCGTCTGTCTTGTTTGGCAGTACGTAGTTCTTCCGTATACCATTCAGTATTTGGTCGCAGGATGATAGTCTTACTCTGCACAGGTGCATGTTTATCTATGATTGCTGAAAGCAATCATAGACATTTGACAGGCATTGATTAATTTCATGTCTGAAGTAATTTAATATTCAGAATTTAAAATCTCCCTTGAAAAAATAAATGTGTGTTACTTTAGAAATAAATATTGAATACAATGGTATTTTATACTTGAAGTGTTTGTTTTTGCTTTGGGAGGTGAATGAATGTTTTAGAAATTGAGTAGAAAGATAGGACACTTCATAAATAGATATGCATGCTGTTTACATATATTGTAATTGGAAAAGGGGCACAAGTCAGAATAAAAGGGTGTGGCGGTGTAGTAACTGAGGTGGTCGATTGTATATAATTAATTTATTTCTATTATTTCACATACATTTTTTATATGTAACTGCATTGTTTGTGTATAATTAGCATGCTCGCCTCGAGAGCAGTAGATCGTGGGTTTGAGCCCCAATTAGGTGATTGATTGATTGATTTTTGGTGTTTAATGCCACTTTCAACAATATTTCAGCTATATCATGGCGACCAGTTTTAGTTGAGGAAGCAGGAGTATCACTTGCAGCTGCGAGTCAAGTGCACCCTTTATTGTAATATACAAAGCCGGCCGCAAACCCACGCCGTATTGGTGATAGGCTTGTATGAGTTGTTAGATCCAGCCACCTAACTCATTGAGCCACCCAGGCCCCCCCCCCCCCCCCTCCCCAAAGACTATAAAATTGGATATTTGCTGCTTCTTTGCTAAGCAAGCATCATTAATGAATCAGAGCAAAAACTATTTGGTGCAGGATGATGATAATGTGACCGAGTGGAGCGACATGTTTACCTGTGAACTGTTGTTTTAATGAACAAACATTATAAAAACCCAACTAAGATGATCTAGTGAACAGCAGACTTCATTTCATTGCAATGTAGCTTGTTCTTGCCATTATATGGCTAAAAAAAAAAAAATGCTCNCCTAACTCATTGAGCCACCCAGGCCCCCCCCTACCCCCCTCCCCCAATACTATAAAATTGGATATTTGCTGCTTCTTTGCTAAGCAAGCATCATTAATGAATCAGAGCAAAAACTACTTGGTGCGGGATGATGATAATGTGACCGAGTGGAGCGACATGTTTACCTGTCAACTGTTGTTTCAATGAACAAACATTATAAAAACCCAACTAAGATGATCTAGTGAACAGCAGACTTCATTTCATTGCAATGTAGCTTGTTCTTGCCATTATATGGCTAAAAAAAAAAAAATGCTCAATTGGTGTCAAACAACTATCACTCACTCACTGAACCCGATATGGCCAATTCAACAACACTCTTATGTTTTGTGTGTGCAAAATTCTTACAAAAATGTATTTGATTCCTTATCATTTTCTTTTTTTACAGGCTGTGGTGGATAAGTATGGTAGGAGTAACGTAATGAGGAACAGAGAACACAGAAAGATATGTAGAAAAGGTATAGATTATCTAATGTTAAACCATTGTTTATTTGTTTTCAATTTGAGCAGATTTCGTACATCAGTTATGGTCATCAAGTGAAACTGCAGTAAAACTGGTGCAGGAGAAAGCCTTTATTGACCTGCTGAGATTGTATCATGCTGCGTCTGGCAGGCCTTTTTCGAATCTTAAATAAAGTCATCATATCTTCATATAATCTCACAAAACTTGCACAATAGCTTCATTGTGGTAAAATATTGTATCTTCATGCAATTTTTTTAAACAATCATCAATTTCTTTTCTGTTTTCTATTTGAATTTGAAATTAGTGGTATTTTCGTTAATTCACTTCATTAAACCAAAGAGTGATTTAAATAAAGTGACTTGCCTCACTGTGTACAAACTCCAATTTATGCTTCTAATATGAAAAATTCAGTCCTCGACATGAAAATTTGAATTTACTGATCCGAATCAAATTCTTGAATTAATTTTTATACATATCTAAATAAAAACTGACAAATTTACTGGTCCGAACAAAGTTTTACTAGTCTTGGGCCAGAGGACCGGTGGTCATCGTGAGGACTGTACAAGCTCTAATTTATGCTTCTAAAGTGAAAATATGTAAAAGACTCCCATTAAAGAAAATTTGTCAAAGACATGCCTATTGTGAATGCTTAAAAAGTTATTGATTGATTGATTGATTGATTGATTGATTGGTGTTTAATGCCAACTTAAAAAATGTCTTTGCAATTCAGATAAGGAGGAGGAACAGGACACAGGTGGAAGTAAAACAGAGAATAAACGGGTGGAATTTAGAGAGAGACAAGAATTACGAGAAATTAATCCTGATGGCACATTTACCGATGTGCCGGCGGGACAATATCTTAACTCTACCTACGTCCGTCCAAATTCACCTCAAAATTCAATACAAACAACACTGACTGACTCACGTGCTATCAGGGAAACGGAAATTAGATTTCTGAACGAGCCTACCTCACAAGCACCAAATGATCAAAGGCGTGTTGTGTCCGACAATAAATTGACTCATGTTGACGTTACCGTTCCTGGTGCCATGAAATCATCGTCTTCCAATAAACACTCTACGCATTATCCCTGGGCGACTAGTACCGTTCAAACTAATGGCAGGGAATTAGATATTGACATAAAAACTGCTGAAAATGAACGTCTCTGGGAAACCGGTTCTACCGATTCTGCTCAATCTGATGATGCACCAATGAAACGAAAGTTAAAGAAGAGTATAAAAGACATTGGCGAAGGTAGGTTGTTTTGTTTTGTTTTGTCAGTCACCGCGGCAGACAACATATTAGATTGGATGTTGTTCTGTTGGAACTGTCTCCTTTCTTTTCTCAAATACAATACAAGACAGCGAAGGTGTGTTTTCTTGGTCAGTTGCCAGGGCAGATGACATATTAGATTGGATGTTGTTCTGTTGGAACTGTCTCCTTTCTTTTCTCAAATACAATACAAGACAGCGAAGGTGTGTTTTCTTGGTCAGTTGCCAGGGCAGATGACATATTAGATTGGATGTTGTTCTTTCTGTGCTGTCTCCTCTCTTTTCTTAAGTACAATATTAGACTGGTTCTCTAACCATTATCTTTATGGTGGGTATAAACACTTCAAGACAGGGAATCAACACTCATTCAGATTCAGGAACTGCTAAATTATGTACAGCTGCCCTGAACAAAGGAAATAGCTAAAATGTGAACATAAGTCTTGATGCATATTTTGTTTTCTATGAAATAAGAAAAATAACTTGCATGCAATTTATGCAGAATATTTCTTCTTTTTTTTTTAAGTAAATGTATTTCCTTAATTTATCATCAACTATTTACAAAACTTACTGAGTTTTATCATCTATTTAAAAAAAAATAATTTACTAGGTTTTGCACTTGAAATAATCAACGATCACAGAAATAATTAAAGCTTGTAAAATATTCATAGATTATATGCAATGTGGACTTGATATTCAAACTTTGTTAATCGCTATGAAATAAGTGTTGTTATTATATAAGTTTTGCACTTGACAAAAATCTTAATAAAACTCTGAACTTATAAGAAATTAAAATTGAACAAACAAAAAACAGGTAATATTTCTTTGTTTTTATTTAATGTGCCTGAATAATCTATTTCAATATTGAGGAAATCAATTTACTGCCAAATAAACCGTATCTAAATACCATTTCATTGGCTGAGTTGTATGTATAAATGCAAAATTAGTTATATTATGGTGAAATGGCAGACGGGCAGGAAATATCGTAGCTACTATGTGTAATCAACTACTCTTTCAATTTACAACCAAATAATTTCAAACCTAAGCCACCGCCACGATATAACTGAAATAAATAAGTGGCGTGAACCAAACCAATGAAGCCTTAGATATGCATGTGATTTTTTGATAATGATGATCACAGTTTTGCTGAAATTATGACTATTTTAATTAAAATAGTGTTGAGCATTGCAATGAACATTTATGTATATTTATATTTATGTATCATATCCACAATGAGGGATGATATACTCCCTACTTTTAAAACTGAAGGAAGAACTTTCAATCTCACTCGCACACAAGTAACCTAACACAAATTTGTTAAGGTTTTCTTGTTCTGAGTGAATTTTGAAATAAATATTTAGCTGTCCTATATTTTGACCTGATGACCACTAAATATTTATATATACATTTTTATCGGTTATTAAGTATTATTTCAAACAACAATTCGGTCATGACGCTCATTCTCATAAACTCATAACAATCATTAATTAGTTTCGGCACCATTTGTGTTTTATTGCATTTGAATTTTTAGATTACATACGCTTGCATGGTCAAACAGAAGTTGGGTGGTAAATTATTAAATAAAATTACCATGACTTTTTCATGTCTTAAGTTTTGTTTGATTAAAATTTTGGTTCAAAAAGTTAGATATTACTCACGATCTTGTTGCATTTTAAATTTATGTGCACCTAGATATATATATATATATTTCTTACAAATACCAAAACTTTAAAGGTTGTGTGACATTTTAGTTTTCATTGTATTGGGTTCAAAGTACAATGTAATATATTGTCGTAAGTGCATTTGTCGTCTTTGATCTTACCGATAAATTCACAAATTCATACTTTAATATTTTCTCAGAAACTACAAGGGTTGATTGAAAATAAAACTTTGAAGAAATTCACCTCTTCATTGTGTATAATAACTACTATGTTCAACAAAAACCCTGTCTTTCTGTTAACATTCATAAGAAAAAACTACCGGGGTTAATTGATGGAAACTTTAAAAGAATTTACCTCTTCATGTAAGTTTCTTCTAACATTCTTTAAAAAAAGGTATGTAGACAATTTTTGTTTACCTAGGTTACACAGGACAAGGATCTGACTATAGCAGTGCTTTTCTAGAAATGGCAAAAATAAAAAACAAATTGAGATAGGCCCTAAAGATTAGGGTCGGTAGGGTTAGCAGAAACACTGGTAGTTTTTTTTTTTTTTTGCCTTATAGCATTGCCACATTCACCGAAGTACACTGTGATATACGCCACTCTTTGCGTTGCCTTCGATATAGAATACACCGTAACTGTGATATATGTATACTTGTGATGGAGACTCTCAAATACTCAACTTAAGGTGAAACCCACTTTTATCTAATATCTAAAAAAAATCACCAGTCACCGTGATTTTCAACAGAAACACTGTGTTAGTACTGAAAACAAGGACAGTATACATTTTATTATCCCCTCGCCAACAAAGTTACAAAGGGATATAGTAACGCTACCGTCCTTCGGTCCATCCTTCCGTAACCTCCTTGTGAACACTCTAGAATCAACATCCTGCAATGGAATTTGACCAAGCTTGGTACATACTTAGTCCTTAAGAGAATCTGGAACCCTATTGATTTTCAAGGTCAAGGTCACCGGGTCCAAATTTTTAGGCGAGGAGATACGCCACTCTTTGCATTGCCCTTGTTATAGAATACATTCCTTACACTGTAACTGCATATGTACACTTATGCTGGAGACTCTCAAATCCTCACTTTATGGTGCAACCCACTTTTATCTAATATCTTAAAAAAAATCCCCAGTCAGAGTGATTTTCAACAGAAACACTGTGTTAGTACTGAAAGCAAGGACAGTAAACATTTTATTATGGAATACATTCCTTACACCGTAACTGTGATATATGTACACTTATGCTGGAGACTCTCAAATCCTCACCTCAAGGTGAAGCCCACTTTATCTATATTATATCAGTATGAACATGGATTACTACAGAATGCTCTTGATAAAACACAGATCATGTAACAAAACGTTTTTCACATTTTTTTGTCGGAGAGACTTATCTAATCGTAAACGTTTTCCTATATGAACCAATTCATTAATTGAAATGGAACAGTAATTGACAGTTTGATAGTTAAAAGTAAAACCTGTTTTGGCATTTTACATACGTTGATTACTATTAATTGATCGAACGAAATCCTGGATTCTAGAATGTCTGGGTTACTAAGAATCGTACGAAGTTTATAAGTATACACGTATATATCTATAGCTTAGTATGTTTATTTCATATCTACATACTGTCAAACCTGTATTAAGAGGTCACCTTTGGGACAAAGAAAAAAATAGTGGCCTTATAAGACAGGTGACCTCTTAAAAGAGGTTCATGATCAATTCATATGAAATTTTCTATGAGAGGACTAGAAAAAGGTGACCTTTTGATACAGGTGACTGTATATGCAGATTTTACTGTACAGGACGAGAGCATTTGGCAGCAGAAACATTATGTTCATATCTATATACATGATAGAATATTGGTTTTTCTCTAATTAAATAGCTAGCTTGCTGAATCAGTCAATCAGATAGTTTTAAATTGGAAAATATTTTTGATTATGAAATGATAAAATTGAAATTAAGTGTTAAGTACATAGTATATGAATATCAATCAAAACAAACTTTGTATAAATTCAATAGATAAACGTATTATTATATATGTTAGGTAGAAATTTGATACCACCGTTTGATTAATCGAAAGTTTTGGGAGTTTTTGATAAAATATCGGGCTTAATTTTGTTTTAGGTTCCAATAATTTTCATTTTTATAATATGAATTAATTATTGTTTTAGGACCAAATCATCACCGGCAAATGTTTTCAATTTTTTTTTTTTCATTTGGGTAATTAATTGGTTAAATTTAAGATGATTTGGAATAAATTAAAGTACCTCCCCCCCTGTCTGGTTTATGCAGGTTTTCGGTTTACTAAGGGTTCGGTTTAGACAAGTTTCACTATATTAAATTATCTCTCTAAGGAGGGGCCACTTTTTATTCTAGAAGGGGGTGTCCTTATAAGAGAAGGGTTTTTTTCTTTTATTAATTCCAATTGTTTTTGAACATTTTCTTTTCTAAATGAACTGGATCAAATTAAGCCAAATTTGACTGGGATGTTTCATTTTAAAAATTCAGCCTCTCTCTCTCNATGTTGGTTATTTCAACTGTTGTTGAATTTTAGAAGTTTCTTTCTTCCCCCCTTCTGACCTATGTTGGTTATTTCAACTGTTGTTGAATTTTAGAAGTTTCTTTCTTCCCCCCTTCTGACCTATGTTGGTTATTTCAACTGTTGTTGAATTTCAGAAATTTCTTGAAATGCCATGATATATACACATATATATATGTAATATTTGCGGAAGCTGTCACTTAACACAAGGTCCCATTAGCATCTGATCTCTCACAAGCTGATGCAAATTGCACAACCAGCGTCAAATTGCTTATTAAAATTACCATTCATAGAACAATATCCTTTATCCCCTAACTCTTATGAAAAAGATAAAAGCTTACATTTTCAGCCAATTCCAAGCTGAAAAGCTTGTGAGAGATCAGATGCTAATGGGACCTTGTGTTAAGTAACAGCTTCTGATTGTAAAAAAACTTATCACATGCATGCCTTGCCTGTGCAAATATTACATAACGTGTACCTAAGTATATTGAACTAATACAAATGCAATTGTTGATTTAATCCTTAAAAATATTTTAATAAATGCTGCAAAATTGCAGATAATTGATTCCACATGCAACATCAAGGTGATCAAATGTCTGCTCTGAAGATTAATTTGTTAAAATTAGGAAATGCAATATCATGGAGATCCCTTGACTTCAGAATAACATGTCAGTTTTTTCTTTCAATGTTTAGGAACCAAATATGTTTATTAAGTAGATTAATATGACAAGATTTAAGTATAGATATTGGTAACAGCATGTTTTATTATTAGATCAATTGTAATAAGATAGTATAGATATATAATATGCTTTATAACATAGATAACATTACAGCTGTATGGAGTATATAGGAATTTCACCTATATGTACTCTAGTTGAGCTATAGCCTCACTTTGACAATTTTAAGGTGTTTTTTTATTTTTATTTATCTGATGTATTATTGCTTGCCTGTATTTCCTATTTTCGTAATATTTGTAAGCATCACAGTCGTTAAATTTCTGCATGAGAATTCACACTTATTTCTTTTGGATGGTTGTTGACGACAGACATTAACCACTTAAAAATATATTTTTGACGTTTTTGTCATATGAGAAACATATTCTCTTGATGTTACCAGTGGATTGCGACTTTTTCCACCTGTTGCTGAAGGACAGTCTATGTTTATTGTAATGAGAATTTCAGGTATCCTGTATGAGATTTATCTCATGACAGATACTGACAAAAGTATTGCTTGACATTTCTGAAGATTTTGTTTGGGTCATCTGACCCAAAGCAGGGTTCTCAATATATGCCGGTGATCGGCAATTATTTTGCTTCCCAGTCTGGTTTTGGCTGTTTTAATTATAAGTTGCTAAGAAGAATATTTTAATACTATTTATTTCTTAGTTGAGAAAATTGAAGGAACTGTTAACAAAAATTAGTAATTGCAAGCTCCAACCAAATTAGTAATTGCAAGCTCCAACCAGATTAGCAAATACAAGCTCCAGCCAGATTAGCAATTACAAGCTCCAGCCAGATTAACAATTACAAGCTCTAACCAGATTAACAATTACAAACTCTAACCAGATTAGCAATTACAAGCTCTAGCCAGATTAGCAATTACAAGCTCTAACCAGATTAGCAAATACAAGCTCCAGCCAGATTAGCAATTACAAGCTCTAACCAGATTAACAAATACAAGCTCCAGCCAAAATAGCAATTACAAACTCCATCCAGATTCACCGTTACAAGCTCCAATTAGATTAACAAGTACTAGCTCCAACCAGATTCACAATTACAAGCTCCAACCAGATTAACAATTACAAGCTCCAACCAGATTAGCAATTACAAGCTCCATCCAGATTAGCAATAACAAACTCCATCCAGATTCACAGTTACAAGCTCCAATTAGATTAACAAGTACTAGCTCCAACCAGATTCACAATTACAAGCTCCAACCAGATTAACAATTACAAACTCCAACCAGATTCACAATAACAAGATCCAACTAGGTTAACAATTACAAGCTCCCACTAGGTTAGCAATTACAAGCTCCAACCAGATTAGCAATAACAAACTCCATCCAGATTCACAGTTACAAGCTCCAATTAGATTAACAAGTACTAGCTCCAACCAGATTCACAATTACAAGCTCCAATTAGATTAACAATTACAAACTCCAACCAGATTCACAATAACAAGCTCCAACCAGGTTAACAATTACAAGCTCCAACTAGGTTAGCAATTACAAGCTCCAACCAGATTAGCAATAACAAGCTCCAACCAGATTAGCAATAACAAGCCACACTCTAACTTGTATATATTTTGTTGTTTATATTGGGGGTCCTGGTGGCTCAGTGAGTTAGGTAGTTGGATTACCTAGCAGCTCATACAAGCCTATCACTAATACGGCGTGGATTCGCGCCCGGCTTTGTAAATTACAAAAAAGGGTGCACTCGACTCGCAGCCGCATGTGATTAAGTTTACCAGTTGTTTGCCCATGGTCGGTGGTTCTTTCCGGGTACTCCACTTCTTCTACTACTAAAACTGGTCGCCATGATATATCTGAAATATTGCTGAAAGTGGCATTAAACACCAGCAATCAAATAAAATCAAATCAAATCAATTGATTTTTATTTGAGGGTGGTGTGGAGTGGAATCACTTACTGATGTAGAAGTAATAAGTAAAATGGTTGGGGGTTGTCTCCGGGCACTCCACTTCTTCCACCACTAAAACTGGTCGCCATGATATAGCTGAAATATTGCTGAAAGTGGTGTTAATCACCAAAAATCAATCAATCAATCATATAATAAGTAAAAATCACTTTCTATGTGGAAAAATTATGTAAATCAGAAAAAAAATTAACACTTTAATTTGTATGATACGGGATAGTATTTTGTCAAAGTAAAATAGATAAAAAAAAAATTGAATTTGATGAGAAGTCTAGGCTCGAAGAAGGTGTAAATTGTTATTGATTTTAATAATAATCTAGTACACCATTTGTTAGTCATTAATGGCAGGATAGGTGTGGAAGTGTAAATTTATTCTCAGTTACAATTTTCCTTTGCCAAGATTAAACATTCATGTCCAAGATGGATGTCTCGTGAAAAAGTAAGTATCAGAAACATGAAAACGAATGAATGTTTTGTTGTGTATTTCTTTGTTAGATATATACGTTCGTTGTCGTATTCTACCAATGCCGTACAGAGTAATACCCTTGGATATAGAAATAGGACATCATTTGATGAGGGGGGGTGGAGTATGACACCTTTTACAGGTACGTCTATCAGTTTCTTAAGATGTAAATTGACACGACAGGGGTCGTCGTGGTCCTGATGGTATAGTAGTTGGATTTACAATCAGTGCCGAACACCACAAATAAAACTGTCCGCCACGATATAACTGAAATATTGTTGAAATGGCATTGAACTCCATAATCATCATCCTCAATTGACACAACTACCGTCACATATTTAGAGAACGTGACATTCGTAGCATGTTAATAATCCTTGTAGCAGACTTCAATTAACAAAACAGCTGGCCGTTAGTATCCATGGTAACATCATCGAGGAAAAGCTGGTTGTTAGTTTCTGTTGTTATGAACAAATGCTGGATGTTAGTTTCTATGGTTATGAACAAAAACTAGCTGTTAGTATCCATGGTTACAGCAATGAGCAACAGCTGGCTGTTAGTTTCTATGGTTACAGTGAACAACAACTGGCCGTTAGTATCCATGGTTACAACAACCAGCAAGTTGGCTGTTAGTATCCATGGTAACAACAACGTGCAACAGTTGGTCGTTAGAATCTGGTTATAACAACGGACAACAGCTTGTTAATATCTGGTTACAATAACAACAGTTATCCGTTAGTATCCATGGTAACAACAACAAGCAACAGTTTTTTGTAATATATTGCATTCTGAATGAATTTTTGAATTGTGGTGTTTAATGCCACTTTCAGCAATATTTCAGTTATATCATGGCAACCAGTTTTAGTGGTGGAGGAAGTCAAGAGTACCCGGAGAGAACCACCGATCATGGGCAAGCAACTGGTAAACTTTATCACTTGCGGCTGCGAGTCGAGTGTACCCTTTTTTATCCCCCCGCGATAGCAATGAGGGGATATAGTAATAGCAGCCGTCTGTCTGTCTGTCCGTCTGTCTGTCCATCCGTCACACTTTCTTGTTTACGCGATAACTTGAGTAAACATGGATAGATTTGAATAATATTTTGCAAGTAGCTTGTAATTATCATTATCTTGGATTGGTTCTAACATGGAAATATTTGAAGCAAGTGTTTTGGGGGAGAATGTTAGTTTTTGGTTGAAAAATCACCAATTTTGAGAATTGTCTTGTTTATGTGATAACTTTAGTAAAGATCGATAGATTTGAATAATCTTTGCATGTGGCTTGTAAGTATGTTATACATTAAGACTGCAAGGCTGCTTTCTATAAATATATAAAACTAAATATTATGCAAGTGCGGGGGATACGTCGCGCATTCATGCGCTAGGCGGTTCTTTTATTGTAATTTACAAAGCCGGGCGCGAACCCACGCCGTATTTGTGATAGGCTTGTATGAGTTGTTAGGTAATGGAACTACCTAACTCATTGAGCCACCCAGGCCCCTGAATTCTGAATTTTGAATACAGTAATCACCTTCTTAAAAAGCCAATCCCACTAATGGCTGCCTCTCTTATCAGACCAGATTTTAGAGGGATACTACTAAATAGTTCTTCTCAAGGGAGGCCACTCCTCTCATAAGGCCATGTTTTCATTGCTAAAGCAGTGGGCTTAGAAGAATGGGTCACTACTATAAATAGAAAAATCACAGTTATCAATAAGAGAATTCATATATTGACAATTGGTTACAACAGTGCATGATTCTAAAATTCTGAAGGGGCCATTAAACACCCTAACCCTAATGGTATGAATGCATAATTAGTATAAAAATACATCTACAAAATATGTCTTCTTTCTCCCCTGAATGGGACCTACTTTTCTGACCCATAATTGCAGAAGACTTACTAACTAGTAATAATTGATTTTTTTTTATCTTACATGGTAAATATTTTATTGACATAAAAGAAAAGCTATCGTGGGCCTGTTCTAGTTCTGTCTATTGTTGTAGCAATAAGTAGATTATTTCTTTTCTTCCTATTGAAGTGTCTTTGTGCTTTCATACTGGACACTTGTATATGTTAAAAAAAAATGGGATTAATCTTGTGATGGCCTAAAAGAGGATTAAGAAGTTAAAAGTCAATTAAGAGGTAACGAGAGAGGGACAATAAAAACGAAAATATGAACAAGGAATAAAATAATTGGAGATAGGGCATTGTGACAGATTTGATCAACCTCAATAACAACAAAATTTTTACATTGAGGAATTGGATTTAAAATTATGTATAAAAAAATGAGATGAATTAAAAAAATTAAAATTAAAATAAATTATCCCTTGATGGCCCCCTTTATTAAGAAGTCTATTTGAAGCCTTTGTTAGTGGGTTAACTATTTAACTAATTATTTTAAGGTATAAGCTTGGTCAAATGAGAACAATTAGTTAGGTAACTATTATTGAATTTCCCTATAGTATATATACTATGTTTGTTGTAGCAAGTCTGTAGATTGTATAATAATGTCTGCTGCAACGTTCACGATATCAAAGTGATTGACTCAAAATTCTGTATTTAAAAAAAAAAAAATCACATAATCAAAAACAAGGTCAATCTGAAATTCAATAAAATGATGATCACATTGATTTTAGAGTTTTCCAGATCCCAAAAAAGGAATTTTTTGTGTGATTCAGATAGGGGGATACTCATCTCTGATCAATAAGTCTTCCTACATGAAATACAAATATTCTTATATTACTAGTAACTAAAGGCAGGTGACACACATCTTCCATGGAAAACTTTTCTCATATAAGTATACAGTCAAACATGTATTAAGAGGCCACATTTGGGACAAAGAAAAAGTGGCATTATAAGACAGGTGACCTCTTAAAAGAGGTTCAATTCATATGAAATTTTCTATGACAGGATAAAAAATAGGTGACCTTTTAACACAGGTGACTGCATGGGAAGGTCTGACAGTATTTTTATATTACTAGTAATTAAAGGCATACAGAATAAAAAAAAAATACTTGTTTTGTACTCCCCTCTTGTCCCTCTGAGAAAAATAAAAAAAGCAAATAACTTTTTCATTAAAAAAAAAACAAAACAAAAAAAACAAAAAAAACGGCAGTGTGAAGCAATAATTATTGATGGAGATATTAATAAATTAACTTTTGAAACAGTTAGAGATAATTCAATGCTATTTCTCTGTTGTCGTAAAAATCAATGGACTCTACTCCATGAGTGAAGCAATATTACAGAAGGTTTTATATTTGTACAGTTTTAATAATACAAGTACCCGTCCTACACAATATTACATTTCAATTGTATATATTATGTCCTGCTGTTGAAGTTGTACAGCTTATATGCATTCCATTTAACTGTGCCCGAGTGCAGTCTGCAGGACAGTATTGTGTATGTATATTCAATCAACTGATTAACTGGTGTATACAGATATATTGTTGGACAGTTGAATTTTTACAGCTTAAATGCATTCCTTTTAACTGTGCCGAGTGCAGGACGGTGTTGTGTTATGTATATATATTCAATCAACTGATTAGCTGGTGTACAGAGATATATTGTCAGACTGTTAAATTTATAGACCTAATATATGTATGTATTGCCATGTAACTGTGCCCAGTGAAGGACTATATTATTTATGTTCAATTAACGGTTGTGCAGATATATTATGTTGAGGTGTTTAATTTGTAAAGCTTATATGCATTCCATTTTATTGCGTTAATTACAGGACTGTGTTACATGCATACATTCAATTAATTGTTGAGCTCAAGGAAAACATTTTTGTGGCATATTATATATATATATTCTGTTGGAGTTTTATGGGACTATGTACATTTAGTTGAATTAAAGTGGGCTTCAAAAATAACGTCACGTTTGCTTAATGTTCCGTTTTGAGTTGTGCAGGATTGAATGTGTATAGATTCAGTAATTTCATTTCGATTTATAGAAGAAAATCATATGCATGTAAATATTCTGTTTGATCGTTATATTTTAAAATCGACAAAAGTAATTAAAATCTTATTGTTACGTATTAAATAAGATTTTAAATATATCAATTGACTGGTGTTTTATTATCGCTGTTGATATGAATAAGGAATTCTGCCGTGGAAAAAATGTGTAACCTTAAGTTTTTGCCAAAGCCATATGATTTGACTTTTACATATTGAATTGTTCCGTGTGCCATGTAACATACTTTAGTAGAGCTTTTATTCTCCCTTTTCACTTGTGCTCAACTCGCTTGCCATTGCTTTGATTCTTGAGACCTTGCATTCGGTTGGTAGTGGCTGGACTGAAGGTTATGTTGCCCTGGAATTATTTAGATAATCTGGTAACGTAAGTACTTTTTAGTAAGTACTTTTTATCGATGATTTATAATTTTTCCCTTTGGCTTTGATCATTTGTTTTACACACGACTATCTATTATCAAGCAGCAAGTGTGATACAAACAAGTTAATGTTGATTTCTATGTATTGTAAATTGATGTCACTGACGTCGCCTTGATAAATCTTGAACATACCATCGTCAGGGCTAGAAATTAACACTAGCTTGCAGGCAGATTGCTAGTTGAAATTTTAATTTGCCTTTATTTTGCTAGTGCATAAAATTACTACTAGCAGAATTTTGCTAGATGTAAAAAAAAAACATACATCTGATTCAGAATTGAATATGAAACAAATACAAACATGTAAAATTGTACAAATTTAAAAGTGTTTAATAGATCTAGACTAACAGACAACTTTCACAATGAAATATTACCAGAGAGAGGCACTTTGTGACTTAGTTCAATCTTTACTGTTTTATTTCATGAACACACTTATAATAATATGAACCATACATTTTGTGTTAAATTGGTTGCTAGTCGGATCAGTATGTTTGCTAGTTGATTTTTTGCAACTAGCAAAGTTTTGCTTGTGGTGAAAAAAGTTCATTTCTAGCCCTGATCGTTGATGTTTTTTGCTCGAAATGGGGCTTCTTTTCATCATATCTCATTTGTGAATTTTTTGTTGTGTTTTGACCTTTTTTCTGAATACTAATAAATTTTTTATCGGTAATTTCACAATTTTAACACAGCTTTGTGATTTTGTTGTTGTGTTTTGACCTTTTTTTTTTAATGAAAGGTTTAGTGACGTCACGTTAGACCGTGCATGACAAATGACCAACAGCTGATAATTTCTTGTATCACGAGTCGGTGGTCAACTGAACGTTGTTACTAAATTTATCGGGTAGTAAAGATCAAAGGAAACTGTAACAAATTACCGATAAAAACAAGTTATTGTTGATTTCTATGTATTATAATTTGACGTCACTGACGTCGCCTTGATAAATCCTCAGTGAACATACCATCATTGATGTTTTTTGCTCGAAATGGGGCTTATTCTCATCACATCTCGTATCTCAGGCTGAATCCTTCAATGTGGTATTGCTCTGACAAATCAAAGATAGTATATATTTATTTCAATGTGGTATAAATACAAATGGTCAAGGGAAAATGTTATGGTATCAAAGATAGTATATATTTATTTCAACATGGTATAAATACAAATGGTCAAGAGAAAATGTTCTGGTATCAAAGGTAGTATATATTTATTTCAACACGGTATATTTAAAATACAAATGGTCAAGGGAAAATGTTATGGTATCAAAGGTAGTATATATTTATTTCAACACGGTATAAATACAAATGGTCAAGAGAAAATGTTATGGTATATACTTATGGAGCCATTCACTTCTTGTAAAGCTCAAATGTAAATTTATTTTGTCAATAGAAACATTTGTCATTCGGTCAAATATTCTCGTTCAGAAAGCTGGTATATTTATTTTGTCCTGAGAAATAAAAAAAAAAAGTTGTGAATGATCCTTACATAAAACAAACATAAAGTTCTATTTTTAATATTTATCCATAAATATTATATATTTTATAGAATTGCAACATAAAGTTGATATAGAGTGAAAACTAATATTTAGACATACAAATGTACTTTCTTTGTAGGAGAAGCTAGCATACATGTAAAAGTACATGTATTTCTTATTCAAACATAGAAAATAATATCCTCATTGGATTTGAAAGTTCATCAACATTTTGATTTGTTTAATTTGAGAAAATATTTGATTTCTTCATGAATATATTTTTTTTTGTATGGAAGTCCTGAAGTGCTGTTACATGTATGGGTTTTATGTATTAATTTACATAGTTTGACTTTAAACATGATTTTGTTGTAAACACAATATTTATGTACATGACCCTTTCACATGACCAGAGATACTAAAATCTAAATTAAATAATAGTTAGGTTTGCTGTGTTTATCAAGTGGGTAGATACTATAGAAATTTATTGTAATTTATTTTTAGCTCACCTGACCCAAAGGGTCATGTGAGCTTTTGTCATCACTTTGCGTCCGTCGTCGTCTGCGTCTGTAAACTTTTCATACTTTCTTCTTCTTCTTTGAAACCACTGAACTGATTTGGACCAAATTTGGCAGAAATGTTCATTGGGAGGTCCTCTACTAAATTTGTTATTTTGGTGCAGATCGGAAATCCAACATGGCCGCCATGACCAATAATGTGTTCTGATTGGTTGAAACTTTGAAAATCTTCTTGTCAGAAACTACTTAGCCGATTGAATTGTAACATTACAGGAATGATGACTGGATGGTCCTCTACTAAATTTGTTATTTTTGTGCTGATCGCATATCCAAGATGGCCGCCATGACTCGACTTAGTTTAACATTGGACCCTATGGGAATTTCACATTTTCATCTTTTTTT
>MJUT01026756.1:208915-237074 GCA_002080005.1 Gigantidas platifrons
ACGAATCTTCTTAAAGGATTAAATAGGGAAAAAATTATTACTATATAATAATATGATATACTACAGTTTTAATTGCTTACGTAACAGTACATGCACATTTATTTGTACGTGTACTGTGTTAATGTATATTACAGGTGCATGTGCGATCGATGTACCAATAAAAACGTAGATACAAATGTATCTAATTTAGTGCATACAACGCTTTTCCGGAATAATCTTCATCAGGTACATTCATAGTGAAAAGATTTGGAAGCCAAATAATTTTAGTTTTTAAGAGCAAGGTAGCCAAATGACCTAAACAGGAGTTATGGGACTTTGACTATTTTATGCATCTTGTAGCAAAGTAAGATCTTGTGAACACAACTGCTAAAACCATTCAACAGAATTGAATGTGTTCATATATAGCAGCACTTTCAATATTGTTCAAGTGAATTAGTTTACCAGTACATGTACTTCACTATTTACAAGTGGTATTTTTTTTATTAAAATTTTAACAATTTTCTTGAATTTTGTATACACCACTCTATAAAATCAGGAGGTACCAAAGACCATTTTAGGCAGGTAAAAGTACCTGGTACCACCCCTAAGCTTATTGAAAGGTGTGATATAGTAGGATTGTTAGTCATAACATGTCATTGAGCCTGCTATGCTGCCATTTGACAAATTTTGTGGAATATGGAACTTTGACCTACTGTATCATAGTTGGATCTTAGGTCATATGTGAAAGATCTCAAACTGTTTATTTCTGGTCTGTCATTTGCAAGATGAAGTAATCATCCTTTTAGATGAAATGTTATTGGTTTTCTGTTTTCTTCTTATTCAGACATTTGAAATTTGAAAACACAGTAGAGGGGATACCTTTACTGATATAAATAAATCACATGGATAACATTACACTCACATTACACCTCTTTCTATTGCGGCGGGGGGACACGTAGCTACATGTAGCAATCGTATTATCTATGTTTGGGGGAGAATGACCAAAATACTGTTGGTTGCTGTAAGCCCAAAAGAAAAATTTCATGCATATTCAAGACTGGACAGCCAAGGCAGCAACTTTTGACTGCCACTGAAAGAGTATGGAGAGTTGGGAAGGGAGGTAAAAAAAAGTTGGCCTTTTGTAGGTGCTACAATGCACCTACTCGTTTTCAAAATCTACCAAAGGGATCTTTAATGTGTAAGAAGCATGGTACTGTCCAAACACTGCACACACTATGGTCCGTGGCCAGCGTCCCTGATTTTATTACCTCACGACCCCCTCACAGAGAGGTATCCCATATCTCCACCAGATGGGGACATGCTTGGTAGCTCTGTGGGTAGAGCCTTGGGAACTGTCACCAAGTACACAATATATATCAACCTGTATACATCTTATATACTTTTACATATTCCTTTAAACACATCGGGCCACACCAAATAAAGGCATGTTTTATTGATTTTAGAAGCAAAATTTTGTTTGTATTTTAAAAAAAATTATTTTGAGAAAAGTGTGACAAATTTTTGAACTATACTTTTAAAGGCATACCCAATCCATTTTCTCAATATATGGTTAAATCATGTCAACCTCCATAATTATTTAACAATTAAATTTTATTTTTTGGAATTTCCAACATGGTTCAAAGAACGTTTTGAAATATTTAGAAGATCAATTATCTAATGTATATGTGTGTAATGTTGATAAAAAAAAGAATAGCAGAATTTGATTTACTGCAGTTAGTTTATCTGTTGATGCATGACTTGAACGAAGCAATAAAGGATGGATACCAGATAATATACAAATGGATTGCTAAGTTCTGAAATGGAATAAAATTGTAGGTATCCAATTGAGTGCACACGACATCAGGTATGCTCAAATTTGGATATTTTAAAATTATAAGGGGGGTCGTTGTGATCGTGATCATATGGTAGTTGGATTTACAACTACCTGTGTAATCAGTAGCTATCACCACTAACGTTTTGAGTTGTAATCCCGTTCATGACGAGGTGTACTCAATACAACATTAGGTGATAAAGTTAGTCAGCGACTTACGACAGGTCAGTGGTTTTCTCCGGGTACTCAGGTTTCCTCCACTATTACAACTGATCGCCACAATATGGCTGAAATATTGTTAAAAGTGGTGTTAAACACCATAAACCAAACTTGTTTCTGAATCCTGTATGTAATTACTATGTTTCATGTACTGTATTGTCTTATTATTTTAGAAATAAATATTGTTTAAATTAAGCCATCAAATTATAAGATATTTTTCATTGGTTACATCAATGGTGTCTTTATTAAATTTATACACTGTACATTAATCTACTTACAACAAGCTTGGAATTATTGTCTGGTGGCATTCATGCAATTTGCATTTGGCCCAGTGATTTGGATTTCATCATTCACAGTAGATGTATTGTCGAGTCTTTTGTGGCAGTGTAAGGGATAGAAACAGCATCAGTAGTGTCATCAATGATCAGCTAGCATGCTTGTCTCAAGTTTGGTAGATCGTGTGTTCAAGCATCGGTCTGGTCATTTCTAAGTATGCAAAATTGGTATTTACTTTTTTGCTTTTCTGCTAAGGAGTAAGAGCAAAGACTAGTTGGCTTGGAATCAGAATAATGTGTCCGAGTGGAGCGACACCCTTACCAGAGGACTGTTGTTTCACTGAGCTAGCGCTATAAAAATCCAACTAACCGTGTTGATCTAGTACAAAACGGACATTATGGTCATGTCATCAAAATGCAACGTATTCTCACTATGATTTAACTGAAAAATTGCTTACGTGGAGTTAAACTACGCTCACTCACTCTATTATTAGATCTATCGGTACAATGTATTTACAAACAGAGATTGGAAGTTTTTGTCTATGTTAATATGACGAGGATTTTATTATGTAGGTCTTGTAAAATTTAAGCTTATTATTCCGCCGCAATAGATGTAAAATTCCGCTGAATAGAATCTTTGAAACTTTTTGAATCAATAAGATATATATCCTGAAGCTACCCACAGTTCATTTGATTATGACTCTGGTCGTTCTAGATAGGATTGGACACTCGACACCAGGCTTTCCATGTAATTTGTTATTTTATTTATAAGTATGAATGACGAACCAGTAGGACGTTAGACTAATCTCTTAGTAGGGGTGTTTAGAAAATTAACATTACTTTTATATATGTAATTTTAAATGCGGAAAACATTAGGATTTAAGTGGTAAAGATGATTATGATAATTTTCGGTACCTGCTTGAACAGATCTACTAAATAGGATTGCTAGTTTGTCATTGTTGTTATAAATATACACCCATCAATATGTAGGTAAAAGTAGTTTTAGAATTAAAACGTTTGAATGACTATGACCAAGCATACAGTTGAACCTGAATTAGGAGTTTTGAGTTGAACAAACTTGTTGTTTAGACTGACACATGGGAATTGAAGATGAATTTTACATTATTTTTTTACACTTGAAGTGGATAATGAAAAACTAGAATAAATTTTATTGTCACATTAGAAATTGAAGCTCCATTTAACTTAACAAGAGTTGCACTTGAAACAGATAATGGTAATATAAAAGAAAAACACAAGCAAATTTTTTTATTGACACACGGAAATCAAAGTTGCATTTTGCATTATGCATGTGAACCGTATAATGAAAAACTAGAACAAATTTCTATATTGACGCGTTGGAAATTGAAGCTCCATTTAATTTAACATTGCAGACTTGAACTAGATAACGAAAAACATTGAACAACTTGTCATAACTTAATTTTTTTTGTACACATTGAAAATTGAAACTTCATTTTACATTATTCACTTGAATCAAATAATAAAAAATGTGAACAAATTGTATTGACATATTAAAATTGAATGAATTGTCATAACTGACTCCTCAGTTGGAAATTTAAGTTGCATTTTACATGATGCAGATGAACCTTATAATGAAAAACTAGGGACAAATTGCTGGTGGAAATTTAAGTTGCATTTTACATTATTATACAGATGAACCCTATAATAAAAAACTAGGACAATTTGTTGTTGGAAATTAAAGCAGCATTTAACTTAACACTGCACACTTGTGACTTGAAGCAGAAAATGGCCCCCAAAAAAAATGAATTATTTTTCATATTGACACACATTGGAAATTGAAGCTGCATTTTACTTTCTACACTTGAAAGGTATAATGAAATGTATTGATGTTTGAGAGTTTAATCCCACCAAATTTTTGTGCCTGTCCCATGCCAGCACCTGGATTCTATTTTATATATATAATATATGATACTGTATGTAAGAAATTTTAAATTTATGTTTGTCATAATGATTACTTCAGTTTGAAGTACAGCAAAACCTGTCTAATGTGACCTTACAAGGGACCGTTGAAATCCGGTCACATAAGAGAGGTGGAAGCTAAATACAGGTTTAATTAATATGAAAATGCGCTATGGGGGAAATTAAAATTATGGTCACATAATGCAAATTATTGCTTAATAGAGGTGGTCACTAAAGCAAGTAACCTCCATGATATAACTGAAATGTTCTTGAAAGTGGTGTTAAACACCAGGACTCTAACCTTAAAGCAAGTTTGATTGTAATAAGTATGGAAAATTAAAATGAAAATAAATTTGAAAAAATAATTATACAAAATATAAGGCATTATATATTTGGTAAAGAGGGCACATATTTGTTATGATGTCATACATTTTGTATATCAAATTAATGTATCGTCCATTTAAAAAAAATAATTAACATTTAAATATTCTGACATAAGTATTTATTGGGACCCACATTAAGAAATTTAAATATTTAAGTGATGTCCTGTTATATAGAGTTATGTCTGATAAGTCTAAAAATAACATACACCTACATGTAGGAAAATCTCATTCACTTAACTGGAATTTTTAAGAATTGAAATTTATTATTAAAGAAATGTTTTTAGTCCCCCACAATGTCAATCATTTTTATCCTTAAACTAAATACACCTCTCTCATAAAGCCACTTTTTTATTGCAGAAGTGGGTGACTATTGTACTAGTTGGGGATAATTGTAGGTGAAATAATGGTCCCGTTGTTGTTTTAGAAAGTTAAATTCACATCCAATGACGACATTTTTTGTACCCGACAACATTAAAGGAACCAGAAATGTGTATTTATCACTCCAATGTCAATCATTTTTATCCTTAAACTAATGCTCTATAACCAACAGATTATACCTCCGAAGTTCAGTGGTCAGTTAAATACAAGACATGCATTGACCCTACTTTTAAACTGACCATGTTTTATGTTGTTTTTATGAAAGTGTGTTCCGGGTTGATTTTATGGTTTCTATTCTTTATTTGACTGTGAAGCCTTTCTAAACCCAGGGATGATTTTTTTTCCCAGTTATTTAACTGATTTCAGCTATTCTCCTCTGGAAATTGTTTCCGAAAGTTACTGGACATGGTCAGAACAGGTCAAAAATGATCATTTTGAAAGGGGGTGTTAGAGGGATTCAGCTATTTTTCATTGTTTTCTAGTTATTTTGTTTTCTAACCAGGATCATCCATGTAAACCCAGGGATGTGGAAATACTGAAATGTTCTACTTGTCCCCGGGCAAGTCATCTGAAAAAAATTACTTGTCCAGACAAAATCCTACTTGTCCTGTTTTTTGTACAAACATTTGATACTTATAAACACAGTTGCTAAATTGAACTTGTTTATATTGTCTATTACATCAATCATCATTGCATAAAATTTGAAATATAGTTTTAATAAAGTTAACACAAACATCCCTGCCCAAAAGAAGGCCATTTTAAATTTGGATTTCAGATAGGAATATGCAGTCAGAGAATAGCTGATTGTTTTTAGATACAGAATAAGCTGTGTTGAAAAAAATCTCACATCAATGAAGTTCATTTTGATTAACCTTGACAATGGATTTATCAATCAAAACAGTCATGTACTAGTATTTAGTTTTAGTGGTGTCTTCATACTTTGCAGATGACTGGTGGGAAGATAGGTATCAATTCTGTCCATGATTTTGCCAATAAACATTAATGATTTCTTGTCAGCAAAATCAGAGTATATTCTGCAGATATTTCAATATGAGACACCATCAGAATCCAGCAGTAAACATGAGAAATCGGCTAGCCACTTGGGTGTTTTTCCTCACATTTTGTGTCCTTTTCCGCTAGAGTTTTGCGTTTAAATTTCTTGTGATGTTCATTGTGGCCAGAATCATTCCCAGTCTTTTTTTTTATTACCAAATATTTGTCCATTGTAACGACTGCAACCCGATTTGTATTATACGTTCACGGATGTAAGGCCCTGTTTGTTTATGAAAAGCTATGGACAAGCAAGGAAACGTCGCATTCGGAACTCCAGTAAAAACCTGTCACACGGTCCCGGTTATCGTTAAGTAAATGCAGTACAATTATCATTGCAATCGGGTCGTAATACTCAACTTAGAACTTGTACAATTCTGATTATTTTTAGCTGCTTTCGGAACACCACTTATCGTTTCCAATAAAAAAAAAAAAACATTTATCTATTTTACCGTAAATAATTACGATATAGTATCATTTGAGGAATTGTCTTCCCAGAGTACTTTAATTAGAAATTATTTTTATTTGTTGATTTTTACTTGTCCCCGGACAAGCTAGCCAGGAAAATCAACTTGTCCGGCAGGTTCTATGGGTGAGTCGGGCATGGCAATTCCACACCCCTGAAACCGAACCTCCTGGGACCAACTTTTTTGTTTGAAATAGACAGGTGTTCAGTTAAACACAGTTTATGCAGATTAAATTAGCAAAGATTTCCTACTTAGGGACTTTGTTTTTAAAGTTTGATGTATACAGAATTCGGTTTTGACAGATTTCACTATAGCTGATCGGTTGATGAAGGTCTTTTTGACAAGAGGGAAGGGTTTGGATCCTATTAACATTTAACTGATTAAACCACACCACACTAATGTGACTGTCCCAAGCTATGTAGATAGGACCTAAATTTTCATTGGTGGAGAAAAATTTTATAATATTTATTAAGAAATGATCACGAGAATCAGCAAAAAATGATGATGCATGTATGTATATTCAAATTTATGCAAATGAAGGCCAAGGCTTTAAGTGCGATAAAGTCCTGGGCTTCCATAGTATAACAGGCTGCAATGCAGAAATATTTTTATAATTGTTAGCAAGTATTGTAAGTTAAATCTATTTCAACGGTCAGAATGTTGATTACCGTTTAGTAATAGTGGTATCTGTGAAAACTAATTATCAGCAAATTGGACATTTTCGCTTTGATGTATGCTGCCGATAAAGTCTGGTTCACTGAACTGACATTGATCTACAAAAATATTAGGTCAGTTTGTAACTTGCATGCACAAGTTTATTGGTCAATCTGACGCAAAATACATTATGATGTCACCGATAATAACAATAACCACTGATCGTTCTGTCGGACTCACTGAGATATTAGTGATAATGTCTGTCTCAACCTTCAAAATTGCCGTTATTCTATATATATCGGCAGTTTTGGACTTATATGCATGTCATCTACTTATCATGATATTGATGGATGAATTTCGAGTGGTGTTTCCTTATCGTCCTTGACTTCTCCTTGTTTAAATGTCTTATGACTTATATTTAACACATGTATATATTGAAAGGTTGGGCCTGTATTTACTATGTACAGTTGGCTGTTCAAAATAAAAATCACAAAAAAACAAAAGTTATTCTTCTATTTAAGGGCTATTGCCAAAAATGGAAAGATTTAAAAAAAAAAACAAACAAAAATTAAAAGCAAAAACAAAAACAAAAAAATTGAAGGAGAAATACTCAAATATTTTCGTCATATTTACATATTATTTTGTATTAAGATGTTAATGTAAACATATTTTTGAATTCATTCCAAATAATCTCCAAAAAAAATTATTCACTGTATACTGATCAAATATTGACCAGATTACCACTATACTATACACTCCGTCACTTAAACAAACTTAACAAAGTTCTGATACTATTAGTCTTAAGATACTGAACACATTCCAACTTCTTTTGATAAGGATATGGTTTACATTTAATTATTGTTCGAAAAAATAGTAAATATATTTTCAGTCTTAAAATTGTGATTCATTATTTACACTGTTTTTTTTTTCTCACAATTACAGGGCTTGAAAATTAATGCTAACATGCAGACATATTGCTAGTTAAAAAATTTGATTTGTCGTAATTTTGCGAGTTCTTAAAGTTATTACTTGCAGAATTTTGATTTGTAAATATTTCCTTTGATCTTTTTTAAACAAATTAATATTTATTTTCAAGTAACAAAGATGATATTATAAACATACTGCCTTCAGTTGAGGGTGTTATGGTAGATTACCACAAGAAGGAAAAATATCACCCGAGACGAGGGTGATATTTTTTCTGAGTGTGATAAACTACTGTAACACCCTCAACCAAAGGCAGTATGTTTTATATTATACTGAATGCCCTTCGGAGGGTGTATTGCGGGATGTGGTATATCCTTGCAATACCACCCTCTGCTTTGGTGGACGGGGTTAAGAAAAGTTAGAGAAAAATACCACATCTATATTTACCAATGAAATTGCCGAATTATCAAAGAAATTTGCATAAAGCAAAAAATAGAAAATTATCAACACCATCTTATAAGTTACTTTGACAAATCCCGCGATTTTCATTATCGCTGATATATTTTGCTCGAAATGGATTTCTCATCGCATCTCGCATCAAGGCTTTAAATCCACTCTCAAAACACGAATCAAGAATCCATTTTCACAAGACAAATCAAAGATAGCATATATTTATCAGGCAACAAGTATGATATGAAAAACCACATGTACATGCAGTGCCGGATTTACCTATAGGCTTGATAGGTTGAAGTCTAGGGCCTCAAAATTTAAGGGGCCACTAGCCAAGGTGTATAATATTTTAACACTGTTATTGGACTTTCACACTAATGCTGTCATAACGTACTGTACTTTATAAACAACCCTTCAGTAATTTTCCTTACACAGTTGCACTCCATTTCAGAATATTGCAGAATTTTAAACACCCCTCATCATTCTCGCCTTTATTGAAATTAATTACCGGTAAACACACTTCCCATATTCCTCCAGTCGTGAAGGTGGGGAATTGGTAGAGGCCTCACAAGTGTGATAGCCTATGGCCTCTCTTTATCTAAATCCGGTACTGTGTAATTGTGTAATTATGGGACCGTACATAATATTGTCATCTTAGCAAATCCTCAATGAACATATTGTTGATATATTTTGACCGACATATTAACGTTTATATATATTGCTCGAGATACTATCGTTGGTATGTTTTGTTCGAAATATTATTGTTCATATGTTCTGTTCGAGACTCGTTCATTGATGTGTTTTGCACGAAATGGATTTCTTATCACATCTCGGTCTTCGCATCTTCACATTTGCTTGTGGGAAAACCAAAAATAATATCACGTATTTATCACAATAAACTATGCGGTGCATGTCATGTTTTAATCTCAGTATTCATGTAATATATTTTTATTTCTAGGTGGTTTGGCAAGGATAAAAGAGAGGATAAAAAGGCAACAGGAAAAGGCATCTCCTAGAGGTAGGCTATTTTTTTTAAGAGGGAATGGGGTTGGGGTAAAGGATTGTATGATGTGGGCAGAATATTGCTTCTCATTTGCTCTGCCATTTCACTACAGTGTAGCCTCTATATAAAATCAGTGTCTAAAGCTACTTCAACATAACTTTTACTAAGGAAAAGGCATCTCCTAGTGGTATGCTATTTTTTTTTTTTTTTTTTAAGTGGGGAAGGGGGTGGGGTGAAGGGTTGTATAGTGTGTGCAGAGTATTGCTTCTCATTTGCTCTGCCATATCACCACAGTGCAATCTTTGCCAAAAACATTTTGACAAACTAGCCTGAACAGCATTTTAGAAGAATTTGTTCTATTTGATTAAGCAAATTTTACTAGCTCGAACCAATTTTACTAGCCAGAACCAAATTTTACTAGCCAGAACCAAATTTCACTAGCCTGAACCAAATTTTACTAGCCCGAACCAATTTTTACTAAACTGGCGTAGACTGCTGTGTAGCTAGCCTCTGTCTATGTAAGATTACAGTGTTGAAAGCTACTACGAACAGACTGAACAGACGTAATTTTTACTAAAGGAGATGACTTATCTGTGATCAATCGAGATAACCAGGCTTATGTACTAATAGAATGTCAACCTTAACAGAAGTGCACAAATTAAATTGATGCTAAATACAGAATCAGACTGAGAAATGTAAATGCCATTTATATAGAGAGGTGTGAAAATATTTTGTTATTTGCACATCGCTGTATTTGATAATAGTCCAACAAGATATGTACTCTTATGTTATTGAAGTGCAGTGAATTTGAAACTATTACAGTCAAACCTGTATTAAGAGGTCACCACTGGGAGAAATAAAAAGTGGCCTTATAAGACAGGTGACCTCTTAAAAGAGGTTCAGTTCATATGAAATTTTCCATAAAAAATATGACAACAATCGAACCTGTTTTATGAGGTCACACTTGGGACAAAGAAAAAGTGGCCTAAGAAGACAAGTGACCTCTTAAAGGAGGTTCAATTCATATAAAATTTTCTATGACAGGACTAGAAAAAGGTGACCTTTTAATACAGGTGACTGCTTAATAGAGGTGACCACATGCTTTAGTACATCATCGGTAACCCACGGTTGATTCCGATACGTTCCTCTCTCTCCATCACCCGTGGGTCAAATCGCTTGTAAACATTCGTACTCATGAATAATTCATAAGTCTTCGCATTACAAATTTCTAATGCGATTCAACCAATCAAATCGTTTCTTACATAATGAGTTTGGTTAAAAGTTAAAAATGTCGGACCTGTTGCAAAAATTTGGAGTGAAAGAATTGAGGGACTTTCTATACTGCACTACACTTCATCCACACATTTTCATGGGTGCATCCATTACTGACAGAACGATTTTTTAACTCTGATACCAAAGAGTTTCACTTTCATAAACGTGATTTTGATTGGTTAATTCGAAACTTTGAATATTCATGAATACGAATGTTTACAAGCGATTTGACCCACGGGTGATGGAGAGAGAGGAACGTATCGGAATCAACCGTGGGTTACCGATGATGTACTAAAGCATGTAATTTGATTCTTCCTACTATAGTAAAGTGTCGTGTAAAGAATTGGGGGGAATGTTTATTTAATTATAATAATTCCACCTTATATATGAATTCTGTCTTCTGATTGATTGATAAAAGGGGTATTTTTTTTCGTTTTTTCCCCATCACATGGATATTTGATTGGTGTTTAATGCCAACTTTGGCAGTATATCAGCTATATCGTGGTGTGTCCTCACTGGATGACATCATTTTATGTTCTTACAGGATACAAATATTATAAAATGTTAAGTAAATGAAAGTTTACTAGGGGAGCTATTCAATGATGGATTTTCTTTCATTTCCAGTAGTCTTACTTTAAGATAATGATTTTGATATCAAATAAAAAATAAAAAAATGATTGCACATGATAAATGTCATATTAATAGCTTCACATATTAATTTCAATAACTAGTTTAAAAATCTTAATGGGCTTTAAAAATGCTAAATTAAGCAATTTGTTTCATTATATAATTATTTATTTCTCGTCTGATTTAATTTTTAGTTCAGACTTTTAAACAAACAAAACAAATCACAGCCATCCAGTGCCAACATATTTTGATTACAATGTCTCCTGTGAAAGATTGCTCGTATAAAAGTAAAAATTTCAATAAATGTTCCGCTGACAAATGCTGATTTCGCTATCATATTAATTGCCTTTGCCTTTTATTCAGTGTTGTTTGAACTAGATTTAGTGCATAAAAGAGAAGAAAAAAATGAGACTTAAGAATTCTAGAAGTGTTTGTTAATACTGAGTGTTAATACAACAATCACCTGATATTAATATTAATGTTTATATGGACTTATTGAGTATATGTTTGTATTGCTGATTCTCGGAATTTTAAAGAGCTAAAAAGTTAAAAAGCATTGTCCTTTGTGCAAACTTATGAAGAATCTAAAATTACAAACTTCCATGCATCCATGTTTGTCATCGTACGTAACCCATGGCCGATCTGATCATGCTTCGATGTACTCTCCACTCCTCGCCTATTGGTCAACTGACAGAGAATTCCTTGTAGCTAATTCTTATATATGGTTTCCAAGATTACAGGGATTAAAAGGGGCTAAAACTGGACAGATGCTTAAATAAAAATGAGACAAGTGCTTAAAGTACTGTAGAACAAGTAAATTACTGTGTATATTACAGTGTCTAAAACAAGTAAATTACTGTGTATATTACAGTGTCTAAAACAAGTAAATTACTGTGTATATTAGTGTCCATAACATTATAGTGTACACACCTATTTAAATTTCCTATGTCAACCTGATGCAGTCAACGTCATTATCCTGCATTGGGTATAGCCCTTTATGAAATGTATATAAAGTAGGACAGTTTTACCAGTTTTATTTTATTGCGTTTATTCCTGTGTCAACGTGCTGCGTTCATCGTCATATTATCCTGCGTTGATTACGTTCAACTTTCCTGTGTCAACGTGCTGCGGTCACTGTCATATTATCTAGCGTTCGGCATAGCCCTTTATTAAATATATAAAGTACGGGTAGGGCAGTTTTACAAGTTTTATTGCAGACATATACTGGTAACACACTAAATATTATAAACTGAAGTCGTAAATAATTTATTGTCAACACTTTATAGACATACATAAATTTTAAAAGAAAAATATGTCTTGACATATACGTGGATTGACTAGCAAGTGTCTATCTTATTGAAAGTTTATCATTCTATTCAAGGAGAAATTTCATAGTAAATAATATGACAGTTAGATATACAGTACTTAGTGTGGTGTTTCTGTTAAAAAACACTGATCTGACATCAGTGTACAGTACTAGCAAAGTGTTTCTGTTAAAAAACACTGAGCTGCAGTGTTTCAGATAGACTGAAATTCTTCAGGACAATTGCCAGATTTATTTAAATTTCTTCTTGACATTCTTTAATAATTAAACTATTTTTATAAAGTTCTTCAGGACAATTTGAGAAATAGGTGGGCAAATGTCCTGAGACCAGAATTGAATCACTAGATCTCACCTGAGTGAGTCACAATGAACACTGTATTAACGTTATCACTATGATTGCTGGTGTTTTTACAGTTGTGACCCCTTCAGTACATTTCTGTACAATGTGCATGATGTAATTTGTTGGAGTTTCACACACATTCACAATTGTGAGTTCGAATCCCACTGAGTCGAGGTGCACTCAATACAACATTATGTGATTAAGTTTGATAGTGACTTGAAGCAGGTCGGTGATTTTCTCTGGTTATTCCAGATTCCTCCACCAATGAACTAACCACCACAATAGAAGTGGCATTAAACACCATTACCCTAGCCCCCTACAGTTATGACCCCTGACCCCTTCAGTACATATCTATACAATATACATGATGTAATTGGAGTTTCACACACATTCACAGTGGTACGATGTGGAAAATCACCAGGCAGAGTGATTTTCAACAGAAACACCATGTTAGTACTGTACATATGGATGTGCAATCATCGATCAGTATACCTATCTCTGTTTAGGTTTGTTTGTTCCACATGAGCCCATTGTGAGGTGCACTTCATACAACTGTATTTGATCAAGTTTGTCAGTGAGGTCATTTTGTTTTATGTTTGAAAGTTCCTGCCACGATATAACTGAAATACTGTTGAAAGTGACGTATTAATACAGTTGTCCCCCTTTCATATGGCAACTTCTACCAAAGGCCATTCCTTATATATAATCATGCCAAATTTCAAAGGCACTGACATAGTAAAATACTATTTAATTGTTCCCCTCAGGAGAGAGGCCATCCCTCTTTAAACACCACTTTTTCATTGTAGGAAAAGTGGCCTCATAGTCATAAGAGGATGACTAGTGCACTACTATATTGTCTCCCTCAAGAGAGGCCACCCCTCTTATAAAACCACTTTTTTGTTGCTCAACAGGTAGCATTATAAGAGGACTTACCAGTAACTACAAGTACTAAATGTTCTCCCTCAAGAGAGACCACTAACACTACTTTTTCATAACACAGGGAGTCACCTTATAAGAAAAGAACTTGTACTTCTAAATTATACCTCTCCAGGGAGGCCACCCCTCTTATAAAACCACTTTTTCATTCCACGATGAGTGGCATTATAATAGGACTTAACTACAAGTACTAAATCCCCCCCCCCTCAAGAGCAACCACTAAAGCTACTTTTTCATAACAGAGGGGGTCACCTTATACAGTCCTCGAAATGAAATTTGAATTTACTGGTCTGAATCAAATTCTTGAATTCATTTTTATATACTTCTGAATAAATACTGTAAAGTTTACTGGTACGAACAAAGTTTTTCTGATCTTGAGCTGGAGGACCGGTGCTTATCGTGAGGACTTCTTATAAGAGGAGGAGCTACCATATCTTCATATTGATAACTATATTCATATCAACATGCCAACATGGTGTAACATGCTATGTGCCTTTACTATTAAAAGGTTCAATACCTAAAGTTTAGGATTTAAATACCGGTACATTTATAAAGACAGATAAGTTTTTATTCAAGTCTTTTGTGTGGATTTCAATATTTGATTGTTGGATATTATTGAGAGGTGTATATGATATAATGCCAGATTTTTTTTCCACCTGATTGCGGTCGCATATCTTACCTGTTGAAAATTAATATTTGTAAAATCTTACATTACATGTTCCGTTATACAGGGTGATTTTTCGATGTTTAAATTAATATTTGTAAAATCTTACATTACATGTTCCGTTATACAGGGTGATTTTTCGATGTTTAAAGACGTATATGTATATATATATATATATATTAGTGATATTTTTACATTTTATTTGGATAGTATTTTATGTATATGTAAAAGGAATGTTTAATATCTACAAATCTTATTTCATTTTACGACACATAAATTTCGAAGAAACTTTATTAGCAGAAGACCGTATTATAGTATAAAGTGCCACCGTGTTTTTATATAGTGCTAATTTTCCCATATTATTTTGTACTAAGAATATTTTTATACATGTACTACTAGATATAATCAGTGTATACATAACAAGAAATGTTTTCAGCATGACAAACACATTTTAATTACATTAAAATTCATTAATTCTCTTTTGAAACATATATAATTGGAGGGAAATTTGAAGCGTAAAAAGTGTTGATGTTTTTTTACGCTAATTGTTTTTCAAATCATTTTTGGGAGATTGTGAACTAAAGTTTCTATTTGGAGGATTTCATCTGATGCATTTTGATTGATTGATTATTTAATTAACAGAGTTTTGATGTATTCACTCAGACTGGTAAGACTTTATCTTATAAGCCAAATCTATGTCAAAAACATTTTAGCATACTGTCCTGAACAGCATTTTAGAAGAATGTTTTCTAATTGAGTAAGCAAATTTTATGCAATTTTTAGTAGCCTGAATAAATTTTTACTAGACTAGGAGTTAGGGCTAGTGGTTTTTGGTGCAGACTGTAAGCCATTTATATAGTTGTAAAGACGGAAATATATATGCATATGTCATTTAAAAAACAACAAAACACAAGTACAGAAAAAAAACGCTTGATTACATGTCCATTTTTTTTTTTTACAAATTGTAGGCCTTGAAATTAATTTAAATTATTAACAGTACGTAACTTACAATCAATCGTTTATATTTAATTAATTGTCCCTGTTGTAAGACAATATTTACCAGCCCTATCCATTCATTATCTTTTATTCTTTTATTTCTAACAATCAATTTGCTGCCCACCCACACACCCTGATGTCACTCCCCCACCACACTGTCATTGCTGATTTATTATTGGTATAATTTTTCATCTCTTTAGTATGATATAACTGATATATTGTTGAATGTTGCAGCACCATAAACCAACTAACCAATCATCTCATTAGTTAGTATATCTGAAATATTGCTGACTTGGCATTAAACAACTGTCAATTATAGTCATCTAATTAAAATTCTGTGAATTGATGATGAATATTGATTTATGCAAATTTTAATTGTATCTGTTTTACCGCGATAGCAATTTGAAACTCTTTGAAATATATATGTTATGTACTTAAAAAACCGTATGGTAGAAAATTTTGCCAAGGTTTTTGTCATGATAAGAATATCGAGTAATTGTGAAAGAACTTGAAATCATGGATCCCAATTATCGTTGATTGCTCATGAAAGACATGTTATATTGTTGGATTTCAAATTTCCAATTTTATTATATACGTGTATATACATGTATATAATGTATATATATTGTAAGAGTTATTGAATAATATATATGGACAAAAGCGATATTTCTATTGCAGAGTGAAGAAAAAAACTTTTAAGTTTTTCTTAAACTAGAATCGATATACAATCAATGTATTTCTATTTGTGTCTATTGGGGTTTTCCATTTTTAATGCGGTCTGTTCGTTTATCAGTTTATGATGGGTCTGTTTGATATGTATCATTTGTATGGTATTACACGGGATAAGCTTTGGCGGTTAATTAAATGGGGGTATAAAATGGGACGTTAAAACGATATTGTATCGAGATTGCTCACAGTGACTTGAGGAAAAGGAGGTGTTGAAGTCCTGCATTGATTACTTTGACAATGTTTGATTTATGTAATAATTTAAAATATTATTTGTATCACTATTGTTAATTAATAAAATTTTGCATTCGCATAAAAAATACGAAGTTACTGCGAGCAAACAATCCTATATATATACTGATTTGTCTCTTATTTAGCCAATTGAGAGAGAATAGAAATAATTTAAATTCGGACGATGTCAAGAGGGAGAATTTAAATCATTATTAATTATTCTAAGCAGAACAAATTTTTCATGCTGTAAATGTTGACATTTTCTTGTTTATACATGTATTGCATCCAGAATTGTTGATATGTGTAGTTCAAATGTATATTTTGACTAAAACATGTATACAATCAGTCAAATAAACATACCCCCAAAAATTAGACCTATTCTAAAAATAACTCTGTTTTAAAAGTGCAACGAAATGGACTAGTGCCTTAGAACAAAACGTTTTACTTCCATTTCCATTTTGTAATAAGAGATGTTTATAGACAATTTTGAATGGGTGTCAACTTTTGACTTCAGGTGGCCGTGCACTACAATATATTTATATAGGTAATATAAATATATTTGTAATCATGTGATAATAAAAATATATTTCAATTGTACGCTTACAAAAGGCACTTATCGAAATATCAATCTACACCATGATCAAAGATTGTTGAGGTCAAATAATTTCATTGCTTCCAATATTAAATAAAAACAAATTTTTCCGTAGCGTAATTCTATTTCTTTATTTGCATTGTATTAATTTCATATCTGTAACCAAAAATGGAACGTAATTTTCTGTCTTTAAATCGGAGTTTTATGAACTCGAGGAACAATATCGTCAATAAATAAAATATTTTAGCTTTAAATATTTACTTTTTTTAATGGCAAGATTTGTTAAGAGAAAGCGTGATTTTGGTGAAGTTTGATACAACTTTATGTAATAAAGTTTGTCAGTTGAGACAGAGTACTCGGATTTCCTCCCTCATAGTGGCCACGATATACTTGTATCCGAAATATCGTTGAAAATGGTGTTAGCTTTCATAATGCAGGTCAGTCATCAAATTTCATAGTATGTATGCAGATAATCCAGTAGAAGGAACAAGTTTTCTTCACTAGGCAGTACCAGTATACCACATGCAATGTCAAACCAAAGACTATAAAATTGGTATTTGTTGCTTCTCCGCTAACCATGTTGCATTTTAAAAGAAGTAAGAACAAAGACTGGTTGGTTCGGAATCAGGATAATGTATCCGAGTGGAGAGAGCGACATGTCTTGCCGTGGACTAGCACTATAAAAATGCAACAATCACATAAAACATTTGCGTGGAAAATAAAATGAGAATATGTGTACAACAAGGACTAAAGGAGGCAATAATTTCATAGCAGTAGTCTTGATATCTAGTTAATTTTGATTTAGGTTTCTGGTGTTTGACGTCACTTTCAACAATATTTCAGTTATATCATGGAGGTCAGTTTTATTGGTGGAAGAAACCGGAGAAAACCACCGACCTGTTGCAAGTCACTGACAATCTTTAATTTATCTCATAATGTTGTATTGAGTATGCCTCCCTGAGCTGGGTTCGAATTCCCAACGTAATTTTGATTTATGATCCAATAATATTTTCACACTTGAGTGCACCCAAATGATACATTTTTTTAATTTGGCAGATTTTCAGGCAAAATACTTTTCAATCTATGAATAATGAATTAAAAAATTAAACGTACGTGTGAGCAAAACAGAAACAGGCATAATAGAACCTCTTATTTTTAAGCTTCTTTGAAAGTACATGTTTTTGAAGAAGTGAAATGCCTGACCCAAGTCTGATTTAACTCGGTGAAAATCTTTTTATTTACGGCCTCTTCAAAGGATAACAATATAATTTTCTTTGTAACTCTGTAGTAATGTTGCAATATCCCAAACAACCATGTCAGACAGGCTTGATGCCAAATTAGAATTTAAGTTTTTGATTTGAAGATTTCATTTTTAATAATAGCATTGTTTGTTGGTAGTGTATGTGACAAGATATAATTCCACTAGTGGAGCAGGAACTGCTTACCCTTCCAGAGTTCACCCCCCTATTGTCAGTCTGACTCGATCTTTTGTTTTCTGTATAGTGTTTTGTAGATCATTGTTTGTCCTTTTTCTTTTGGTCATTGTTTTTTCTGTTCTTCATTTTATGGATTCTGATTACCCCATTGGTATCTTCAAACTCTTCTTTGATTGTAGTGTTAGTGACAAGGTTTAATGGGAGTGTTAATGGCAAGACTTAATTGTAGTGTTAGTGACAAGTTTTGATGGTAGTGTTAGTAGCAAGACTTAATGGTAGTGTTAGTGTCAAGGTTTAATGGGAGTGTAAGTGACTAGGTTTGATGGTAGTGTTAGTGGCAAGACTTAATTGTAGTGTGTGACAAGTTTTGATGGTAGTGTTAGTAGCAAGACTTAATGGTAGTGTTAGTGTCAAGGTTTAATGGGAGTGTAAGTGACTAGGTTTGATGGTAGTGTTAGTGGAAAGACATAATGGTAGTGTTAGTGGCAAGGTTTAAAGATAGTTAATGAAAAGACTAAGTCAGTAAGTGGTACATTTGTAGCTTCAATAACCAGCTTTTATGGTAGTTTTAATAAAGTGCATTTGACATCTAAATTAAAGGAATAAAAATATTAAAAATAATATTTAAACTGTGGTTTACATCTAATCTACATAATGTATTGAATATGGGAAAAAAATCAATTAAAAAATATTGGATTTGAAATGTTATGATGTTCTTGTAATAAGATTTTAAAAAGGTAATTCTTCAGTATTGAAAACTTTAGTAAAACACATTTAAAACAAACTCCTAGTGGCCATAATGTTTTTGAATGAAATTCAATGCTTAAGCTGTGATAATTGGTTATATTTTTATACTTTCATTTTACATGGGGGTGGGGTAACATAGTTTTAACCTTAGTAGTATTAGTACATAATGGAAGTCCAAAAATTTAAAACCATTCAGTTTTTTTTATATTTTGTTGTAACTTCTTATGAGTATTATTAAAGATTTGTATTATTGTAAGAAATAAATTTTAAAGGTTTCTTGGATTTTACTTTTCAAGAACCAGGATTTTGAACAAATGGTTTGATATTAATAATATTATTACACATGCAAATCATTAAAGAATTCAAACTCCGTTCAGGGTGAGATATACTCAATACAACATTATGTGATAAAGTTTGTCAATGACTTGCGACAGGTCGGCGGTTTTCTCCCTGTACTCCTTCACCAAGAAAGCTGACCTCCACGATATTACTGTAATATTATAGAAAGTGGCATTAAACACCATAAACCTAACAAGCAAATCAGACTGATAATTTCTGTATAGAATATTTGTGTAATTAGCTTTCAATGGCTTTTGTACTTTTGATTAACTGTACTTTGTATTATTTAAATTATAAACTTATATATGTAAATGAAACATCAATTTCTGTGATGATGGAATTTTAAGTCTATATAGAATATCTTCATCCCCTCCCTCTCAAATGATTCTTTAATATTTGGAAAAGATTCTCATCAGAAAATAAGCATGTTATTATTACTAATATATGTAGATAACTGTTCTTAAAAAGTGAATTTTAGAGGATGTTTCTTTACTTTTTTCCTCTCCCCTTTTTTTCTCTCTGGTGTTTAATGCCACTTTCAACAATATTTCAGTTATATCGTGGCGGTCAGTTTAATTGGTGAAAAACCGGAGAAAAACCACAGACCAGTTTAAAATTTTATCACATAATGTTGTACACTTCATCCTGATTGAGATTCGAACTCGCAACTTCAGTGGTGATAGGCACTGATTGCATAGGTAGTTGTAAATCCAACTACCATACGATCACGGTCACGGCGGTCCAATGTATTCATTTTTCTTAACTTGTAACAGATAAAAATAAAATATCATTTCTTTAGAAAGTTAATTTTATTAATAGATAAATATAGAGATTATTTCTTTAAAAAAAAATTTAATTTTAGAGCTGATATTTGTTGTCTATATTTGACCACACCTATTTATTTACAAAGAAATGACAAGCAACACCCGTTCTTGAAGTGGGTAATTTAAAGCAAATTATATACCCAGACATGTAGTAAAAATTTGACATGGAATATTGGGCATATTGTAAAAGATGGAATGGTACTGTGTGCCAGGGATTTTTTTTTCTTTTTCTTCAGCAGAATATATTACAACAATGATTACATTTGTCATTTATAGTTTTATACAGTATTTTAAAACCATAGAATTCATTTTTTGTGATTAATCGTCATATTGAACGGTATCTGATTGATTTCTAGCAGTGGGTGAAATCCTGGCTGAATTTATAAATTGACCAGCCAATCGTTTTCTACATCCGATGCAAACACAAACATGGGAGACGAGAATGACAGTCTGTCAACATAACAAACAAAATATGAATTTGTACATACTGAATGAGTACAGGTGTTTTATGATATTAAATGGATCAGCTCAGGTGCTTATGAATTTGAAGGAAAAAAAATAACAAACAATCCCTAAAAATTGATCGAGGTACATAAAAAAACTTTGCATGTTAAATGTAATAAAATAATTACAGCACTTCATTTTGTGCAATATGATGTGATATGGAGCGCATGATATCGCACTCAATGAATTACATAGCAGTGACAATATAGACTTTGACAGTTTTGAAAGATTTAATTGTTGAAACTTCTGTGAACCCCCTTATGTTAGTGTTTATTTTGAATTCTGAAATTATGAATAATATATCAGGGATTTCAATAAGGGCCGGCACCCAGCGATATGTCGCCGCTTCAAACAAGTGAAATCGCCGGTTCGACTGTGAGAAACTAAAAGATTTTTTCATTAAATAAAAGAAATGTACAATATTTATTCACTCTTTCATCATAAAGATTTTTAAAATCCACAATTATGCACAAAAAAAACCCCAATGCATTCAGGGTCGATAGCAATGCATTTGTCAGGGGTTGTCTAATACTAGGGGAATGAAACGAACTTATCCGAATTTATCATTGATCGGTGTTAATTCTACTCTTAGCTTATTATAATTTGATGTTCCATTAAACGTTTAAATGATAGAGATATTTCTATTGAAAAATCTAGAGACACATCGAAAAGATAATTATGTTATCGATTGATAACTCATGAGATACGCAAATGGAAAAGTTTGAAGTGCCATTTAACGCTTTTAGTATTTTATAACCTCTATGACTAATTGGGATATCTAGACCCTTTCACAACAACTGCTAGCTGTTATTTTCCAGTGGACTGGATGAAGGGGAAACACACACTTTCCCACTGAATGACGCCAGGAACAATCAAACAAACATGTGATTTTCATTGATAACAGATAGAAATTAAATTCCAGAGTTATTTCCCTTTGTTATATTTGAAACAAACCAAAATTAACAAAATCTAAATACTTTTAGAATGTCATTTACAATATTTTATTATCAAGCAAAATAAAACCACTTAAGTTTAATCTGAAATAGAAACCTGTCTACTTAAACTGAAACAAAGACAATATTTAGCAACAACCAGTTCTATACATTACCTGTAGTAATAACACACATGCGTAAATAAACATCCATTGATTACAATAAAGAAATTTTGTAAAACCTTTACAATACTGACATATAAACAGTTGTGGACAATGTTTAAAATATAAAGATAAAGATAAAAAAAAAAAATAAACAGTTGTGGACAAGACTGGTGGTCGCCAAAGTCATATTGATCCGAAATATGAACTTTTTCTGCTCCATTCTTGCCAGAAAGTAACAGCACAATGGTCATCTTGAAATGGTCTTATTGTTTGACTAAACAAATTTAAGAAATCTTTTCTATGAAACCTTCTTTTTCGTGCACTTGTATAATGCCTCAGAATGCACCATTTTGAATGTAAGTGAACAAAAATTTCCGGGGGGTCAAGCGCCCCCCTCCTTTTTATCATGTAGCCGCTTCAAATTTCAATTCAGCCTGTTCAATACAATCTTATTGAATACCCTGATATATACATATAGAAAGTAATTTTCTACAAGGGGGTTTAGTAGATGACATTGCATAAAATTAAAGATACCATCTAAAATGCCATATTATATAATACATTGTACTCTGCATGCTTTGATAAATTTTCAGGTTCAAGAAACATTTGGCAAAATGTATGCCTTGAGAAAATTATATAATATATGATGCAAATGTACATAATGTACTGTTAAATAATTTCAAAAATATGTAAATCAAAAGACTGTTTTGTTGGGAAAAATATCATCTTTCTATAAGATAAATAAATGAATAAGTGAAATGGTTATATAATGGCTACCATACAATACTTAATATAGTGTTTACTTTTTTGTGTGTCTTTTTTCTTTATAAAATCTGCCAAACAATATATGAAATATTTAAATAATGATAAGGTCCCACTGTAAATAGGGGTTGTCCAGGCTATCTCCGGTTACTCTGGATACCTCCATTAATAAAACTGATGCCACAATATTACTGAAATATTGTTGAAAGTGGTATTAAACACCATAACCCTAACCCTATTCTTTTGATCTTAAATGTCTTCATTAAGAAGGAACCATGTCTAAACTACCATACCATGTTTTAAAGTATGTCTGTACTATGATAGGGCTAAAATGTTGATGAAAGTGGCATTAAATACCATAACCCTAACCCCTTCGTTAAGAAGGAACCATGTCTAAACTACCATACCATGTTTTAAAGTATGTCTGTAATATGATAGGGCTAAAATGTTGATGAAAGTGGCATTAAATACCATAACCCTAACCCCTTCGTTTAGAAGGAACCATGTCTAAACTACCATACCAGGTTTTAAAGTATGTCTGTTATATGATAGGGCTAAAATGTTGATGAAAGTGGCATTAAATACCATAGCCCTAACCCCTTCGTTAAGAAGGAGCCATGTCTAAACTACCATACCAGGTTTTAAAGTATGTCTGTTATATGATAGGGCTAAAATGTTGATGAAAGTGGCATTAAATACCATAACCTTAACCCCTTCGTTGAGAAGGAACCATGTCTAAACTACCATACTAGGTTTTAAAGTATGTCTGTTATATGATAGGGCTAAAATGTTGATGAAAGTGGCATTAAATACCATAACCCTAACCCCTTCGTTAAGAAGGAACCATGTCCCAACTACCATACTGGGTTTTATAGTATGTCTGTAATATGATAGGGCTAAAATGTTGATGAAAGTGGCATTAAATACCATAACCCTAACCCCTTCGTTGAGAAGGAACCATGTCCCAACTACCATACCAGTGTGGGAAACGACCGCTCGCCAACTCGCCAAAGGCGAGTGGAAACTTCGGGTGGCGAGTACAATCCACTTTATATTCGCCGGTCTGGCGATTAACAGTTGTAAGGCGAGTAGGAACTTGAAAACGCTCGCCACGATAACTGGTATACAGCTTTAAAATACCATAGCTCCCAAACAGTTAAATTTCTGTTAACTGTCATTTATTTAACATTTTATTAATCGTTGCTCGATAAGAAAACATTCCGTCATGTATCTGTATCTATCTTTACCTCCAACGTTGGAGATCATGACACTTTCTGTCTACAGAAAAATTAAGTATACAATCCCGACCCTCATAATTTTGCCAAGGTCGATTTCACAATTAAATGAAATATTGTTTCATTGCAAATAGATGTGATGACTTTTTAAAATTAATGCAAATACAATAATTTGGTTTTGAAATATTTAAAACGAATTCGTAGCGAAAACCTATGCGAAAACAAAAAGTTAAATATGTGTCNGAACCAGATTTGACATACATGTTTTATACAGCGTATTAAAACTTAAAAGTCTGTGCTTCCGTACTTGATGAAGACGAAGACAACGAAATTGAGGAATAAGAGATCAACGCAGCTCTTAAGAGAGTGTTGATCCTTTTTGACCAAGTTAATGACTTGTCAAAATTTGCAAAATAAATTGTTGAACATTACTGTATTGTTTATTTGGTATTTGTTGGCGAGTTTAAAAAAATGTCACTTGCCAAACATGGCGAGCTCTATTTCATTTTGGCGAGTACTTGTTTCAGTCCACTCGCCATTTTGGCGAGTGTTTGAAAAAAATGGTTTCCCACACTGCATACCAGGTTTTAAAGTATATCTGTAATATGATAGGGCTAAAATGTTGATGAAAGTGGCATTAAATACCATAACCCTAACCCCTTCGTTGAGAAGGAACCATGTCCCAACTACCATACCAGGTTTTAAAGTATGTCTGTAATATGATAGGGCTAAAATGTTGATGAAAGTGGCATTAAATACCATAACCCTAACCCCTTCGTTGAGAAGGAACCATGTCCAAACTACCATACCAGGTTTTATAGTATGTCTGTAATATGATAGGGCTAAAATGTTGATGAAAGTGGCATTAAATACCATAACCCTAACCCCTTCGTTGAGAAGGAACCATGTCCCAACTACCATACTAGGTTTTAAAGTATGTCTGTAATATGATAGGGCTAAAATGTTGATGAAAGTGGCATTAAATACCATAACCCTAACCCCTTCGTTAAGAAGGAACCATGTCCCAACTACCATACCAGGTTTTAAAGTATGTCTGTTATATGATAGGGCTAAAATGTTGATGAAAGTGGCATTAAATACCATAACCCTAACCCCTTCGTTAAGAAGGAACCATGTTCAAACTACCATACCAGGTTTTATAGTATGTCTGTAATATGATAGGGCTATAAGTCAAGACGATAATTATTATTCCGCTTCATGTGTCATATCTTTATTAGTTTCCGTTACAGGTTACAGTTTAATAATCGGCTGGATTCACATTGACAGTGATGGGTTGTAAAAAAAAAAAATCTTTATCGCATAATATTAATATGGGTCAAACTCAATTTTGAAAATAGCTTTTATAATCTTTGAACTCGCTCAGCNATATGATAGGGCTAAAATGTTGATGAAAGTGGCATTAAATACCATAACCCTAACCCCTTCGTTAAGAAAGAACCATGTTCAAACTACCATACCAGGTTTTATAGTATGTCTGTAATATGATAGGGCTATAAGTCAAGACGATAATTATTATTCCGCTTCATGTGTCATATCTTTATTAGTTTCCGTTACAGGTTGTTACAGGTTACAGTTTAATAATCGGCTGGATTCACATTGACAGTGATGGGTTGTAAAAAAAAAAATCTTTATCGCATAATATTAATATGGGTCAAACTCAATTTTGAAAATAGCTTTTATAATCTTTGAACTCGCTCAGCTCATAAGGAGCAACTGAAGTATTAGCATCAGTTTTCATCAGTTTTCCATGGACTTTGTTTAATTTAAAAAAAAAAAATCATAAACCGCCCGACCAAATGGATACAAATGTGCAAAGTGTATCACAAGCAGATACAAGCCGTCACAAAGAGTGCAATATTAAGCTGGTTGACTCGAAATTAGGATAATTTGTCCAAGTAGAGTGACATGTGTATCCACAAACTGTTTTTTTTTTTCACTATAAAAGTCTAAATAAGTATGTTGGCCTAGTACAAAGTGAACATCATCATCTCATTGATATACAACTTGTTCTTGCCATGACAACTGAACAGTTTCTCAATTGGCATCAAGCAGCAATCACTCTAATGGTTTTATTTATGTTTTTTTTATTTCTATAGAATATGAACTTGATGAGCAGTAATAAACTGATATTTAATGTTTATTTAACCACGTGAGTCATAAAGAATCAGTTGAATCTCTAGTTTTATATTATGTGAATATAAGTTACCGGGTATCTTGGAGATAGAGGACAATGTCTTTCTGAGAAATAACGCTAGGCTAAGTTTAAATGGTGTTTCGAGAAATGTAATTCTTTCATGATATGGTAAATAGAGTAACTAAGCGAATACTAGTTTATAAGAATAAAATATATAGACAGTAATAAAATACTAGATGTTCTGCCGTGCCCATGGTAATTATCTGCAGTAAATTTATTCATCGGAAAACACACATAAGACAATCATGTAAATTTAGGTCCAGTGTGGCCTTGGAAGGACATAAATAAATCACAGGCACTTGTTTCTATCAATGGGGAACTCTTCCTCCCTTTTAGTAATAGTAAGAGGGAGGGAGAGTTCCCCATTGATAGAAACAAGTGCCTGTGAAATAAATGGAGAAAACACACATAAGACAATCGTGTAAATTTAGGTCCAGTGTGGCCTTGGAAGGACATAAATAAATGGAAAAAATTGCATTGTTAAAACAGTTAAAAATGCACAATAGACAATGACAATATCTGATGGAAATTTATGTCCAGTGCTGCCTTAGAAAGACATAAAAAAAAGTGGCAGGGTTCAACCAGTTAACGAGCTCAAATATTCTCATCCTTATAACTAGATTTCAAATGGGTAAACATACATGTATGCAAAAAATACTACATGAATAAACAAAATAATGATTTGGCTAGAATACTAGTAATGAATTTATAAATATTTTGCAATATGCATTTTTTTTTCCGGAGATCTCATAAAATGTTCATTTATTGTTATGACTTTTACCTACATTGTATATGTGGTAAACTTCCATTTTCCCACCGATTATCTTCGTAATTATTACCCACTTGTGTGAAATCGGAAAAATTTTGTGAATTGTTAAATCTTTTAAAAACACCCACTATAACATTATTGCCTTAAGTTTTACCTACATAGTATTTACATTATAATATATATTGAATTTCTTTACCCAGTGAGTGTGTACAAGGTCAGAGAATATTTTGTAAGGAGTATTAACATGGCACTAGAAAACAACCTCAAACTGTTTATAAACACTTTAAAGGAACAAAAAAATATGGGTACGGTTACTTGAAATTTAATGTCCATATATATAAACGAACATGAGCTGGCGTTAACTATTTATATTGATATGGCAGAGTGAGCACTTTAGTTGTTTTAGTACTAGAAATTTGAAATTTACTGAATTTTAGAACAAAAGTGCTGACCAGATTTTCATCCTGCCTACTTACTGGGAAGATTAGTTATTAACCAACTGTAATCCTCTATAAATAAAGGATTTATTATTATTATTACTTTCTTTTTTTTCCGTTGTTTGACAAACAGTTAAAAATATTTGTACTATGAAATTGGTATTTGTTGCTTCTCATTTACGCATGTAATATTAAGGAGAAAGAGCAAAGACTGATTGGCTCAGAATCAGGATAAAGTGTCCCCAGTGGGGTGACATGTCTATCCGCAGACTGTTGTTTCAGTGAGCTAGCACTATTAAAAAATCCAGCTAAGCGTTTTGGTCTAGTACAAAGTGGACCTCATCATCATCATCTCATTGAAAATTAACTTGTTCTCGCCATGATATGGCTGAAAAATTGCTGAGTTGGCATTAAACAACAATAACCCACTCACTAAGAATATTTGTATTCATTTTTTTCTCTCTCTCGCTGTTTAACAAACAGTTAAAGATATATGTACTCTCTTTTTGTACAGCCAACAGTTTAAGATATATGTA
>MJUT01026756.1:240394-273722 GCA_002080005.1 Gigantidas platifrons
GGGTACTCCGGCTTCTTCCACCACTAAAACTGGTCGCCATGGTAAGCTGAAATATTGCTGAAAGTGGCATTAAACACCAAAAATCAAATAAAATTTATCGTATCTTGGAACGAACATTTACTAGAACTTTTGGATTAGATGATTCCTGTTTTGTACAAGACTAACACACTGGACTGGATGTTAAAGGGGAATTCGTGGTAGTGCCTACTGACAAAATTTGTGGGCGGAGCTTATCATCAAAATTCAAAGGTCACTTACTTCAGAAATTTGAATTTTCGAAGTGATTTTTGTAGATTTTAGACTGTTTTGACAAATGGACCCCCCCCCCCCCCCCCATAAATTTGTTAGTGATTATAGGTAGGACGGAAATGTATTTTATTTTATCATTACCCAAAACAATTTGAAAGGGGTTTTTTTCCATTGATGCTACTATATTATTTTGTTGAACCTAGAAGATATTATTTTCATTTTTCATCAATATCAACAAAACAATTTTTTGTAACCTTTTCCCCCCTTCATTGGAACATTAGCTTTTATGCTCTTATAATCAATAATAATCTGTTTGTCCAGAAAATATATATTTAATATACATCCTTGTTATCAGATGCTATTAGCTGATTTAATTAATAATGTACATGTGATTTATGAACTAGAATTCTCCCCGGGGTGCATAATTATAGATAAACACAAAATGAGTAATCTTTCAGTCGTATCTTGGAAAGTTTACCAATTGCTTGCCCATGGTCGGTGGTTCTCTCAGGGTACTCCGGCTTCTTCCACCACTAAAACTGGTCGCCATGGTAAGCAGAAATATTGCTGAAAGTGGCATTAAACACCAAAATTCAAATCAAATCTATCGTATCTTGGAACGAACATTTACTAGAACTTTTTGATTAGATGATTCCTGTTTTGTACAAGACTAACACACTGGACTGGATGTTAAAGGGGAATTCACGGTAGTGCCTACTGACAAAATTTGTGGGCGGAGCTTATCATCAGAATTCTCCGTTGATATGAACATTACAACATATGAATGAAACTGTATGTCACATGACCAACGTGACCTTCAGAAATTAGAATTTTCGAAGTGATTTTTGTAGCTTTTAGACTGATGAAGAATTTTTTTTTTAATAAGACTGAAAGTTTCGTAGGGAGGAACACTAGTAACCATGCCTGTCAAATATTTTGCTCCAAAAGTAACGGTGAAACTATGTATCATTGATTTTTTTCTCCTCGAGATAACCGTGGTAAAAGAAAATGAACAATCTGAATGTTTGCTCCACCCACAGCTATTTATACCCACGCTCCCGTTTTGAGAGCGCTAACTTGCTGAATCTACAGACCTCAGGTGGACTTGTCGTTCTACATGGAAAAATTATCCTTACCTTATTTCTTATATGGAGGGTTTATGTACTATAACCTTATTAGGGGCCACCTATGGTAGTTGGATTTACAACTACCTATGTAATCAGTGCCTAGCACCAATAACATTTTTTAGTTTGAATCCCACTCATGGTGAGGTGTACTCAATACAACATTATGTGATAAAGTTTGACAGTGACTTGCAACAGGTTTATGGTTTTCTCTGGGTACTCCGGTTTCTTCCACCAATAAAACTGACCACCACGATATATAACTGAAATATTGTCGAAAGTGGCCGTTAAGCACCATAGTCCAAGCACCCTGAAACTACAGTCCTGAGGTGGACATGTCTTTCTACATGGAAAAATGATCCTTACCTGATCGTTTATATGGAGAGTTGATGTTTGTTTGTTTGTGTGATGGCGTTTCCAGGGTTTATGTACTATAGGTCTTATTAGACTATAAATCTCAGGACCAAATTCACTCAAAGTCTCTGTTTATAATGTTCCAGACCTATACTGTTGAATGGTAAATTGTGCAAGACTTGATGTCTGCATGACATATATGTTTACAAAGTTTAAAGATATACGATAAATAGGTTCTACAGGGAACAGTGTGGGCTGAAATTATATTGAAAAAATGTCAGACACCAATAATAGTATGCAAAAAATACTAGTAAATAAAGCCAAACATGCTACACAAAAAAATGTATACAAAACCAATTTTGGAGTAATAAAATTCTGTTAGTTACAGGTAGATATTAATTTCAGGTAGATTAGTGAAAAATTAAACAAAAATAGAAGTCATTATTTCAGGCCTTTGGTTATTTTAATCTTTCGACCTTGTGTCAATAAATATTAAAATTACTCAAACATTTAACATTGAATACCGGTACTATGGTTAGAAATAGTAAAATATATATAGACTGTAATTTAACCTCTCAATTATCATTGAATGGTAGAATATAGATGTTGTCTTGACTTTTAATGTATTGTGTTACAAACAAAAATTGTATATCGTCACGTGGATGCATATGTTTGTAGATTGATGGAAAAAGTGTGAAATCCTAAAGGATTTCTCATTTTTCGTGATTTTCCAGGTGTATATTAAGACCTGTATGAGAGCAGTTACGTTTCATTTGGATTTTGAAAAAATGATTGACTCAGACTGATAGGACCAAGTTATCCGCTGTATTTTATGTTACACGAATATTGGTTATTTTTATCGTTCATGTTGTTTGTTAAATACAACTCATTTCTGTGCATAGGAATGTTATAATGTTTATGAGAAATAATTAGGTATTCACAGGTTGGATATAACATTTTCAGGTCTGTGAATTTTCGTGGTTATTTTTAGACAATCTTGCATACTTATATGTATTTGTATGTATGTATGCTTGGTTTTGTTTTGTTTTTGTTTTTTTATTTGAAAATATTATCGAGGTGGCCATAATCGTATGGTAGCTGGATTTATAACTACCTGTGCTATCATTGGTTTCCTCCACCAATAAAACTGACTGCCATGATATAACTGAAATATTGTTGAAAGTGATGTTAAACACCATGAGATAAACTTAAACCAAACCTAAAAATATTATCACTTTAGCAATATAAAACTACTAGACTTACTTGGTGGAGGAAAGCTTAGACAATTATATTAAAATGACCAATGGTAACCATCTACCTTGAGTAGATATCTGGAAAACTTGACACTCGAGAAGGGTGTGTGGGATTGAACTTATATTACTGGTTTTAGCCTTGTGGACAGAGGTCAGTGACCTTGACCACTCACCCACCCATGCCTAGGAAACTAGATTTAATTTGTTCTATATACACATCCAAGATTTTCTGATAATATTTTCAGGTCTGTGAATTTTTGTGGTCATTTTGAGACAATCTTGTATATCTTGTATAAACACCATAAACTTAAACCAAATCTAAAAATATTATCACTTTAGCAATATAAAACTGCTAGACTTACTTGGTGGAGGAAAGCTTAGACAATTATATTAAACTGACCAATGGTATTCAGTGCACAGTAATATTGGTTCTTATTAAGAAGGGTGGCCTTTGGTGGGAGTGGACATATAAGAGAGTAGTAAGCTTAAGATGCATTGTCAATTTACCTGAAATAATTACGAGAGAGGTAATATTTGAAATCAAGAGGCTTGTTTGTACCTTTGACATTTGACACAATTTGATTGACTCCATGAAAAAATTATAGCAAATTACTAATGTCTAAAAACTTGGAATATATTTACATGTATTAGCTGTCACTGGTACAGTTGTCTCCCTTTTATTTGTCCACTTCCACGAAAAGCCATGTCATTTGTCAGGCCAGTACAGTACTCCCTGTCTTATAAGACCACTCCCATCAAAGGCCATGTCTTTTGTCAGGCCAGTACAGTACTCCCTGTCTTATAAGACCACTCCCATCAAAGGCCATGTATTTTGTCAGGACAGATTTCAGAGGTACAGAGATATTGTAGCCATTATGGTAAAATGTTGATGAAATAAGAAATTAAGTAGCATTACAAAAACCCAAAATTAAATGGTCTTTAAAAACTTCAGCATCGTCATTTTTATTATTATTGTTTTTTGCAGACAATAAGGAAAATGCAGACGGTTATGTCATGGGGGCCCCAGAAATGAATTGCAACACCGAAAGTCACAGACCACTTCACAATGACAGTGATCCTGTACAACCAAAGTCACATGACTTCCCAATGGATGGTGTAGACAAACACCCAAAAAGAAAAGTAGCTGCAGGACCACCACCCCCAACATATAAAGGTAAAAACTATAGGTGGCTGACAAAATGTCTACCACCCAGCACAACTCTAAGAAAATCAACAAACAATGTACATTTTTATACAGCTGAATGAATTACGAGTGAAGCACAGCAAATTCATATTTAATTAAATACAATACCTATTATCAGTTTCATTGTATTTCTAGAAATTTTTACAATTATTTGTCAATTAAAGGTGGTAATATTTCATTTATTTTGACTAATAACTCACATTTAGAAATTTGTTTTGGGAAAAAATAGGTTGTAAAATAACGGCCTTCAAAACTTCTTAAGTTTTTCACCTCTTAACCGATTTTCAATATCTAATGATCATTTCGATCAGATATTTAATACTTCAACAAACAAAAATATAATAATCTGACCTCTTTTTTCTGCAAAGAAAAAATTATAATGTTGTTTTTTTTTGTGTGTTTTTTTTCTCATTAAATATTATAAAAAAATGTCTTTTTAATAAATGAAGAACGAAAATCAAATACATTTATATCCCATCTTTCCACCCAATAAATTCATAAAGTCGGTGAACAACGAACCAACAATGCAATTATTCAATTTTAGGCTTACTGATGATTAAACTTTTTAACAATGATTTATCGAGAAAAGTCGCAATGTGATAATTATCGATATTCCTTTTCTTTTCTTTTTTATATTTCCTCTCAATAATGATAGTTTTTCCTTTTATCTGTGAATTACTGTCATAATAAAATTTTTACCAGACAGAATTGATTGTACATTTCCACATAAACTTCCTAATATAGGCTTCCAATTAAGTGCTGGCTGATTATGTAATCATGACTTCATGCCTTTCAAAATGTCTTTTATAGAAAGAATTGACTTTCTCTCTTCTTTTTTTTTACGCTGATTAGAAATCTTTCTTAGATAATTGTTGATCTAATCAGATACTAATTAAAATCTTAATGTATTTTCCGGATTTATTACTACCTATGCACCCAGTGCCTATCATCATTAAAGTTGTGAGTTTGAATCTGGCTCAGGCGAGGTGTACTCAATACAACATTATGTGATAAAGTTTGTCAGTGACTTTCGGCAGGTCAATGGGTTTTCTCCAGGAACTCCGGTTTCCTCCACCTATAAAACTGACTGTCACGATACAACTGAAATATTGTTGAAAGTGGCATTAAGCACCATATCAATAACTCTAACCTAAATGTATTTTTAAGAAGCAGATTTTGCCTGTTGCTCTTAGTTTGACAAATTTTTACTATTCCAACTCATGTTGACACATCTTTGTAATAATTCAATAGAATAAAGAATTCCATGTTAAATGTGGACTATTTGTCTAATTGGCCTATTTTACATAAGCCAGCAGTCTCTGTAGTTTTCTCTGGGTCCTCCGGTTTCCTCCAATAAAACTGACCGCCACGATAAAACTGAAATATTGTTGAAAGTGGTCTTAAGCATCCTAACCCAAACCCGAAACTGAAATATTGTGGAAAGTGGCGTTAAACACCATAACCCTAACCCCTTTGATGTAACCCCTTTGATGATTTTACCGATCAGTCTGCCACTATGCTGGATTATTGTGTGCCGTGTGCAGACCAATATATCATTATCGCACTGTTGATCAAGAGTTAAGGCCCTTGATCTTAATTAAATTTCTACAAATGTAACTTTTATTGTGTTGAATGATTTTTGCCATAAGAAATAATAATTAAAATCAATTTGTCTTCCACCATTACATCATCTAGTGTAAAATCACAGTAGTTTCTTGTCGAGGATTTTAATAAACCCCTTATTTTTCTTAGAAAGTTAATTAATTTGACATCAAAGAGAGAGGATCCTGTTGTCAGTTTTTAATTTCAGTCTTTATTAAATATCTATGATTAATTAAAAAAAAAATGTTACAATATATTTTTCTTTCTTTCTAAATGTATATAATTTGTCTGTTCCAATTTCAACGGGTGTTAAATATGTATGATTAATTAAAACAAATATTACGATATATAATTTTTCTTTTTAAATGTATGAAATTTGACTGTCGCAACTTCAGTTTTTGTTGATATGTACACATAGTCTGCGCCAAAAACTACTAGCCCTATGCCCCAGGCTAGTAAAAATTGCATAAAATTTGGTTAATCAAATAGAAAAAATTCTTCTAAAATGGCATTCTGGCCAGTTTGTTAAAATGTTTTTGGCACAGACTGTACACAGTCAAACCTGTATAAAAGGCACTCAAGGGAACATGAAAATGTGGCCTTTATGAGCAGTTGCCCTTTATATACAGGTTAAGATTGTATGCACTATTTATTAATGGGGTAATTGTGGCTGCCCTTTGTAGACAGTGATTTGTTATATAGGTGTGCAGGTTTTACTGTAATAAATAAATAAAAATATTATAATGTATTTTTATGAAAAGAAAGTTTAAACAGTGATGGTCATCAATTTATTTTCTTTCTAATTATTATACCCCCACTCCACCGGATGGGGGTATACTGTTTTACCTCTATCCGTCCTTCAGTCCATCCAAGATATTTTTCGTCGCATTTTTCTCAGCAACTAAGGATGTTGTGGGTAGCGTTTTTGGACCTGTCAGATTCCTACTTCCTGTTTGCCGACTTAGTTGGTTTTTATACACATTGAGCATATATGCACATTTTTCGTCACATTTTTTTCAGCAACTATTGATGGCAAGAATCTGATATTTGGTCACAAGCTTCATATAGGTATGCCATATTGTGGGAAGCGTTTCTGGACCCGTCAGATTCCTACTTCCTGTTTGCCCACTTAGTTGGTTTTTATACACATCGAACATATATGCGAGGTATCATAATTGAGCATTAGCTCACAGTTCATCTTGATGTATATAAGTTGACTGTTCTCATTTCATTGTTTGTTAAATATGTATAACTTATTGGAAAAATGTCTTCCTAAATGTAAATACCGGTAATATTTTTTTCAGGATTCAGTGAAACTGAAGTGAAATATAAACACACTGAAGTTAAGGTGCTTAAAGATGTAAAGAAAAAAGAAAAGAAAAAGAAGCAGCATGTAAAAATCCAGAAAAATCCAGGTTTGTTTTTCCCACCTTTACTCTGTATACCTGTTTGAATAGGGTATCAAACCCTTCCTATTTTACTGTCCCATGACTTGCAAACTTTGTTGTCCCTAAAATTTTGTAATATTTTTGTTTTGTCAAGTTTGAATCCTGTGATTTAAGTGTATATTATTATAAGTAACATGTTTATAAGTAGCAATGCCATGTAACTGATAGTTCTATTCTTCTCTCTAACAAACATTTTTTTTTGCTTCAAGGCTATACTATATACCTTTATTTATTCTTTAAGTCGTTGACCCGTTTTCGCTTTTAAGCTTTTTCTATGCAATAGATTCTCCCTCACAGTCGGTGTGTACTTTTCAGTAACATTATATTACTTCTATTGTCTCTTTCTGTTTTTACGATTCTAGACTTTCCATTATTTGCCGGAGGTTTCTTTTATTGTGATATTTCGTCAATATTTACTGCGATAAAGATCGTTTGTTTTATTTATGCATCAGTACATTCACAAGAGCTACAACTCTTGTCATCCCAGTTATTGTGATATTTCGTCAATATTCATGGTGATAAAGTTCATTTGTTTTATTTATGCAGTGGTACAATACGTTTACAAGAGTTATGATTCTTGTTTGTTTACATTATTTACATTTACCTGTCCACCTATTAATTAATTGGTTTTCTGCTTCACACCTGTATTTTTACTCTATGTTTGTGTTGTGAACTGCCTGTATAAATAGATAAACGTGAATGAGACTCTATAAATGTAAATTACCCGTTTTCGGCCGTGAATCAAATTTCAAAGATATTAAATTATATTATGTTTTTGCATAATTCTGAAATTGTTTACCGTGAAATGGATCATTTAAATAGATCATTAAAGATGATACAAGCAAACATGATGGCATTGTAAATATCGTTTGATTAGGGTAGATTTTATTTTATTTTTAGAATTGATTATTTTTTTTCTTTTTCTTTCACAACCTCTCAAAGAGGAAGTAGCAATTGTAAATATTTTTAATAGGGTAGCAGGGCTTTCAATATTTTTCAAGTGTATCAATATTTCACTATTTACAGGCAATACTTTTTATTCAACATTGAACAAGCAATATTCATGAGTTTCTTATACAACACTCTTTAAAATCAGGGGGTATCAAAGACCATTTTGGGGAGATAAAAGTACCTTATTGAAAGACCTGGGTAGATTTTATTTTATTTTTAGAATTGATTATTTATTTATTTAATTTATTTTGTTTTTTGCAGAACCTCTCAAAGAGGAAGAAGACAAACAGGAAAGAAAACTAACACGGGTCATTGCTAAGGCAAATAAAAAAGAAGTTAATAAACAGAAGAAAAATGGCAAGTTTTTTTTTAACATTCATCATTCGATACGGTATACAGTTCCCCTCTTCTAAGGCCACTCCCATCAAAGACCACCCCTCTTTATCAGGCCAGATTTCAGGTGTCCTATGAGAGTAAATTACTACTAAATTGTCCTCCTCAAGAGAGGCCACTCCTTCTATAAGACCAGTCCCACCAAAGTGTGCCCCTTTTATCAGACTAGATTTAAGATGCACTAAGTTTTTTGGGGGGTTTTTTTTAATGAAAACACACATTTATTAGCAACCCGTAGAAGGGGAAATTTTAGACATCCAGAATGTTTTTTATTTTAATTTTGAATTTAATGAAATTATTACTATTAATATTTTTATGGTCTAGTTTATTTCTGATTTTGTTTTGGCACAAACCGAAATTATTTATCTGTTACTTGAAAACAGATTGTCGAAAAAAAATAAAATGATTTGCTTTTTAAAAAAACCTTTTAATTTAAGTTCATTTATCAGTGGCTTCAAAAATGATTGTTAAAAAATGAAATGATCTGCTATTTGAAAAGACTTAATTTAAATTTTCATATATATTAAAAAAAAAAAAAAAGCAATAAAACATATGTTAATTCATTTCTAACTGTAAAACGGATTTTCTTTGATAATCATTGAAGATGTTCATGTCTTTTTTTTTGCAATTATTGCTGAATGAGTATTGCTGCAAATTTGTTTATTTATCTATTTATTTATTTATTTTTCAATTATTTTCAGAAATTATAACAACATCATCTTGGAGAGCGGGACAAGAATTAGTCAACAGAGAACTTGGTCCACTAAAGACGAGGAGAACGTCGCAAACCTCGCAAATCAGTAAGTGACTGTTGCAGCGTTTACAATCGTAATCAATATCGGCAAACCAAAACAAAATTATGATTTCATGCATATATAGAAAACATTCCGAGGTGTTATGCTGCCTTTATTTGCTCTTTTTTTTTTTAGTAAAGAAATTATAATTCAGAGTTTGTATGATATATTGGAAATTGAATTCTATTGAATCATTTATTTCTATAATTGAATTTTGTCATAAATTTGATCTTGAATACATAGAAATAGGCTTATTAATATCTGAAAAAGTTATGTATTTTCGTAAAAAGAAGTTTTAATTTTACAATTATGAAGCAATAATTTTGTTGCTTCATAATTCTATTTAAATTGTAATGACATAACAACATGTATAATTAAACAGTTCACAGATTGGGAATTAAATTGCATTAAAATTGCAGTGCTACCTCCTGTTACGATAGAATTTCAGATATTTTTCAGCAAAATTTATTTTATAAAAACAATTTTTTTCTTGGCACAAATTCACTATCTTACCTATACTTACATTAATAAAAACATCTGTCTGTAGGATCTACCCCAGGGCACCGTTTTGTGTACATGCGGTATCATTTGTTAACTTGGTCTCGTCATGAAGGTACTGGGAAACCTGTCTAAACCAAACCTACGTGGAACCAACGTTTGTGCTCGGAATAGACAGATGTTCGGTTTGTACAGGTTAAATTAACAAGATTTCCTACATTGGGACTTCAATTACAGTTCGGTTTATACAGGATTCCAGTTTAATCGGGGTTCGGTTTAAGCAGGTTTCACGGTAGTTGATTTACTGTTCATGTAATGTTAAACACTAATCAATCAGACAGTTGAAAAAAGATGAAGAAAGAAACGAAAAAGAATTTGAAAAATAATATACAAATTATTATCAGAATCTTTCTATGTTATTTACACTCATTCAAAACAAGATAATAGTTTTTAATAGGTTAAAATAAATTTGTATTATGTTCAGGTGAGAACGACAGAGGGTCACATCAACCCGATGGTGCTATTGGTGGCGTTGAGGAAGTTGACACTCAGGAACAACGAAAGACAGCTACACACATGGAATTAGAAAGAGCTAGAGTCTTGTCAGCTGAAGCCAGACGTGTTCTCAGTGATCTCAACATTGGTGAGTGTATATCAATAAAACAGATTGTTGTGATCTGTAGTCCTTTCTTAATTATGGACAGTCAATTAAGACGTCTTCCTTTTGAATTGAGGGAGGGGGCGGGTGGGTTATGGTATTTATTGCCACTTTCAACAACATTCCAGTTATATCGTGGCGGCCTTTTGAATTGAGGTGTCTTCCTTGTAGATTGTTTCCGTATGAATAGTATGGTGTCTTCATTATACCCCCACTCGTAGAGAGGGGGCTATATTGCAATCACCTTGTCCGTCCATTCGTTCGTCCGTTCACACTTTCATAACAGATATCTCGGCTTCTACTGGAAGAAATGATTTGATATATGGCTTTGGCATGGTGACTTGTACCGTGTCTCCCCTTTCAAGGTTTACCGCACATCTACTTCCTGTTTACCGTGCGACTTACAAATGAACGAGTGGGGGTATTCTAAGCACGATGTAGCGTGCAAAATCTTGTTGTGAATTGTGGTGTCTTTCCAGTGAATTGTGGTGTGCTCCTTGTAAATTAAAGTGTCTTCCCTGTAATTAAAGTGTCTTCCCTGTAATTAAGGTGTCTTCATTGTGAATTACCAGTGTCTTCCCTGTAATTAAGGTGTCTTCATTGTGAATAACAGAATCATTATAAGATATAATGTACTTTGTAACCTCCCTGTTTCCTTTGAAAAGAAACGGGTTATGATCTCTGTAATAAAAGATATTCATGGACACTGTTTGAATATATTAAAAAGTATTTTATAACTTAATGTCATTTAAATTATAAGTGTTAAATTTATTTATAGATTTTTTGACAAATATCCATCCAATTTGGGGATGTTTGCTTTGGCAGTTTTCCCAATTTAAATTAATTGGATAATTACCAAAAAAATACGAAGGGGAAAATTAGGTAGTGTGATCTAATTTTTATATAATTTCCCCGCTTCTTGTTTTTAAGTTTTGTGTTTTTCTTTAAATTGCTTCACTAGATTATTATTTGAGTGTTTAAATCACGATTGTGAATTGAATTCAGAAGAAAAAAAAATTTACGAAAATGAAAGACCCTCCTCTATACCCTCGAATCTTTGTCAACAATATTTTTATCTTTCAATACACATAACGATATTGACATAACATAATAATACTTTTTTGTGCATTCTATGTGGATTAGAAGAAAGTATTGTAAACTGCAATCATTTTCTTAAATATGTTTTCAAAGGAATTTTATGCTTTGGATTTGTTGAAAAAAATAGAGTTTTAATAATCGTGTCAGAAATCTGTCGAGGATCCCTTGCGAGACGTTTTTTTTTTTATTCATTTGTCGTTCTCAGCATATTCACTATTTATATGAGCAAATAATAAGAAGTTGAACTTTATTTAAAAATTTTCTAAGACACATCTAGACGTAGCATATACTTTTTATTTGTGGATGTGTCTTGTTTGTTATTGAGTGAAGAATTCAAAAATTCCATCTTGAAAATCTCATTCTGTGGTATGAATTATGATTTTGTTTACTGGAAAAATTTGACTTTAGTAAATGCTAGATATTTTTGTATAAAGAAAATTTTACAGATGTGAGAATTCTTATATTTCTGAAATTTGTGTAATTCTTCAATAATTCTGTTAGGAATTAGCTTTGTTTTAGTAAATCAAAGACTATGGATTAAATGATACATGACGAACTATACCAATTTCACAGGTAAAATAAATAGTCAGGAGAAAGTTTACTTCACCCCTGTCCATCCTTTCCATCATTCTAAATGAAGGTAACTTTGGTGTATTTGGTCACTTTTTTCTTTCTTCAGTGTTGCACTTTATCAGTAATTTATTGTCCCCTGACGCTTCGTTTTTGCAACTACCTGTGCAATTAGTGCCTGTTGCCACTAAAGTTGTGAGTTCGAATCCGACTCATGGCAAGCTGTACTCGATACAACATTATGTGATGAAGTTTGTCAATGACTTGCGACAGGTCGGTGGTTTTGTCCAGGTACTCTAGTTTCCTCCACCAATGATAAAACTGACCGTCACAATATAACTGAAATATTGTTTAAAGTGGCATTAAACACCATAACCCTAACCTTAAACCCTTGAATATTTCTTTGAGGCAAACTCACTATCAGATGTAGCTTACATTTAAATTGTGGTGTTTTCATTATTATTTTTCAATGGTAATTCCCCCATAGAAGGTACTTGAATGAAATGGAGAAAAAAAACATGATGATGTTTTGAATAATTTTTTAGGTTCTGATGAAGAGGACAGAAAAAGGGATGATTTTTCAAGAAGATCAAAATCAGCTGTTAAACGCAAAGCACCAAAATTTCCAGGTAATCTTCTTTTTTTTTAAATTGTTTTACACATTCTTAAATTTTGAGATGTTTGTTGACTATCTTTTCAACCAAATAGCATTCCTATAGTTATCAAGAATTAGGAGAGAGGGATTCACCCAAAGAATTGAGCGAGAAAAAAATTGTTACATCAAAACTGTATTCTCATTGTTAGGCCAAAAAAAAAAATATGTGTGTTTATGGTCACATGTCAAAAAAATATAGGGTCGGTCGGTCGGCATTAATTTTTAATTTTTATTTGCTATTGGCAAAACCGGAAATAGTCGTTCCTGGTTCTGGAATCCAATTCCAGTGTTTCATTTTCGAAATTTCTGGTAAGCTGTCATTTGTTGAAGCTGTTTTATGACGAGTTACGCAGTTTTTCTACCTTCTTTGCTCTCAATTTCGACAAAAAACTAGCGGTTGAATAAATAAAACATTGCTGCTGATTAAACAACAAAAATGGTTATCCGAATTCTGTGTAAAAATTGATAGGGTCGCTAGCAAAAATTAGGGTCAATCGGGTGACCATAAACACACATATTTTTTTTTTGGCCGTAGCAACTTTGGACCCTAGTCGGTAACATGTTTGAAGAGTGCCACATCTCCCTACACGTTCAAGACCTCTTTTTTTTAGATTAGGAAAAAGAATAGGCGCCACGAAATTATCCAACACTCACTACTTTTCTAGTTGCAGCAAAAAGTTGTTGCCTCGATTTCCCTATTCCCCCGTCATTTCTGTATAGTTTGATATTGTTAAACTAGTTCTCCTCATGAATATGCATGAGATATTTGCTGCTAGACGTTAAGCAACAAACAATCAATCAATCAATGCATCTTGTAAATTTTTGATTATTTTATCTTTCCCCGAAGACACGATGCATCAATCTTTAATTATTAATAAAATTATATATGTCATTATGTGAACTGTGCAGTAATGTAATAGAAAAGTTATTGAAATAATCCTTTTATTAAACAGTTATTTTTCTCACTTCTGTTTAATTATCATGGCATTTTCAGTGCCATGTTTCATGGTCTTTTTATGAGTTCAATGGTGTGAGGCAAGAGGTGGTTATTCGTTTTGTTGATATTGGCGGAATTTTTACCATCACTGTTTAAAACTGTTTTTTTCATAATATTTGAACCTCTAGTCGAAATTGTTTAAAGTACCAACGATTAACTATGACATAACAGAGTAATCAATCATGTTTACTTCCTTTTAACCAAGGAAAGAAATTATCCTTCGAGAGTGGGACTTGGTACTCGAGGGTTTCTAGTTGTTGACCTCTAACCACAAGCCTAACCCCCATAGATGTTGATTTGAGCCCTGATGCCCATCTCTAGTGTTATGGTTTCCAGACACCTGCCCATGGGTGGGATTTCAAGGGTAAATTATGTCTGTCTTGGCTCTCATCTCCCATTAGCCATTAAGTCTGGCAGTCATGATATCGCGGAAAATCACTGATAGTGATGATAAATGCCTGACTGGACCCAACAAGGTTTGATTCTTTCCTTTCATGATCTATTTACTGACCTCTAGAAAATTGTCGTGTGACACAAAGAAAAGCAAATTTCGTTGTTTTATTTTGGAAATGGATTAAAGAAGATTTGTTCTGTATTCTTAATCAGATTAACACTGCCACTGTTTTATGACAGACCCAAGTCATGACTTAAATTTTGATTGACCTCGCTTGTTTTTTAAAGTGATTTAGACTTTAGACTAAGGGTTTTAACTGTCGAGTTGATTGTGTTGTTGCAACTCAGTGATGATATTGTCTACCATTACTGCACATTTTGTTAAAAACAAAAATAAGCAAAAATATTAGAGTCTTTACAGTGATAAAACTTATCAAAACACAGTAGACAAAGACCATTGATCTTTTACCCTGAATATTTTCAGACAACTGGCTACTGAAATTATGAATATTTCATGTGCAAAGTCAGTTGCTGGGGCTGAGAATTTTAATTTTGGGAAGATCAACTGGCAACTCCAGAAAAAATACCAAGTTTTGTCCCTACTATATCACCTTTAGTTAGGTAAAAACATCCACAGGAATCAGAAATTTTATCAATATGATGAGAAATACGTTATAAATGGCCAGTGAAATAACATATTTCTCATCATATTGATAAAATTTCTGATTTCTGTGAAACATCAATAGTAGCATCATTTGTACTAATCCACCACTTTTTGCCACCAAAAAATTGCTTTTCAAGACAGGTGGTCTCTCAAGAGAGGTTTATTTCTACATAGGGTAACAATAAAGATTTGTATGATTTTAAAATGGTCTCCTTAAAGAGGGTGGTCTCTCGTTGGAGAGCATTTCTTTTTCAAAACAGGTTTAACTATATAAATGATTTAGTCCAGAAAAAAATTCAACACTTTAAATTTTTGTTGCGGCTTTTGAGTAAACAATATATCACTTCTACATGCAATAAAATGTTAAACTGATATTGACTTTTTGACAAATTTACCATGCAATGGCATGTTTGTAAGATTTAGTTAATCCCGATATTTTTTTTGAAGTTTTCATATCACGTTTCTTGTTTTCTATTTTGATATATTTAAACGACTGCATTTTAATTGTGACCATGTCAGTTAAAGCAAATTTTATGTAATACCCAGATACCATGGGGTCTTGTGATAATTAATAAAATATTACGATATTTTGAGAAAATTTGTCAAACATGGTACGAAATCAAGCTATTTTTAATGACGACTAATGGCCCTTACTAACTCATTTATTAAACATTGATATTTTTGAAAATTTCCATTATTTGAATAAAGTTTTGAAAGAGTATAGAATTTACGATAAATTGTGTAGAAATTCAATTTTGAAGTTGAGATTTTTCTATTATACTGATGACATGTGTATTACTGGGGTACCTTGTGCCAAAATATAAAAATTGAATTACGAAACTAAAAATTCAAAGCTAATTTAAAAATGATAAGTAGACCATGCAGATAGAAATATTTTTGAAGGTCGTAATATATTTTTGACTCAGCTTTGATTTATATATCAATTTAGATATAATAATATATGTTTTTGCCGGTGTGTTGAACACTTTTTATAGTCGTTTGGGGAAAATTAATCTGCGTACAAATCTAAATATATTAGCAAGAAATTGAAGAGTAAGTCGAAAATTGAGAGAGAAAAAAGTATGAGAAAACTTACTATTACATACACAAATGCAAAAATTTGTTAGTAGATTATAACAGTCTGGTATGCATCAGACGTGTTAATTTTCAATTTCAGAAACTAGTGCATTCTGGGAACCTTTCACAAAAACAATATCAATGTTTTGAAACTTTCATCGATCATTGGTGTAATTTCTGTTAAAAATTTGCTGTATGAAAATAACCAAAAAAATAAATGCATTATTGTAAGTTTCTAAATTGCCAAATTCTGGAGAAAAAAAGAATAATGTTCTTTACACAATAAATACTTGGATTGATATATACCCTGTAAACAATGTAAGGTTGACTAGCATTAAATTCTAAAATTCTGTTTACTAGAAGAATCTATTACAGGGCTTTCAATATTTTTCAAGTAAACCAGTACTTCACTATTTACAGGTGGTACTTTTTATTAAAATTTGAACAATTTTCATAAATATCTTATACAGTGGAACTTGTGCAATTCGACACCTGAGTTTTCCGACATCCTGTACAATCCGACACATTTCCCTGGTCTCTTGGTGTATCGGATTAGACAGGTTCCACTGTACTACAAACATCCAATTTTAATTAGATGACAGAAACTGTAAATTTTTTAGTTTCAAAATGGTGTTCTGGAATTGGTATAATACGTTATATTCAATCATTACAAACACTGGAATTGAAATTTAAATTACATGAGCAGAATTTATAATTAAATTCCATCACTGTGTTCACTGAACCGTGATTACATCACACTTGCTTCATTAATTTGCGACCATTGACAAGTTTTTAAATGACTTTTTTTTCTTCTTTTAAGTCGTAAATGTACGTTAATTACAAGGATAAACACAGTTTAACTGTTTTTACGACAGTTTTAACGATAATAAGAACATTTAAAAGGAAGGAATACAGTAACGACATTAAACGCCTGGTTGACGTCATTACTAGTTAATTTCATAGTTTTACAAAAAGCTCCATTCATACGCGTTACATATTATGGCAAGTTTTACGACTTTATTATTTCGATCTTTTGACTCTTTGCATACGATTATAAAGGATGTTTGCTTAGTGATATTTTACATTTTTTTCGCTGAGTATTTTATGTTGTATTGTGTTGATTTAAGATCGTTGCACATGTGATTTATTATCTCCCAAAGAAAAACTGGCAAATACAGTCAAGGTCATTTATCTCCAAATTTATTCACACTACGATACTACGAAAGTTGGCATTAAACACCAATCAATCAAAAAAAAAGGCAAATAGAGTTGAGCTTATATATCTCACACTCTGATAAGTGTGTTTTTTTTTTTCAGAGTAAAGCATTGTTTTGATTTAAGGGTGTTTGCACATGTGATTTATTATCTCCCAAAAAAGGCAAAAATATACAGTCAAATTTGTTTATCTTAAACTATAATAAGTCATTTTACCAGTAATTTGTAAATTTTCCCTTTGATCTTTACATATTATAATTTCTATCAGTGATGCTGTACCAAAGTATCAGAAGGATAAACAAGCTCAAATTCTAGAAAATTTAGATTGATTTAGGGTAGGTACTGTGCAACCTCTTTTTTTCAAACTTTTGATACCTGTCATACTCAATGTGAAAATGAGTCCATTCAACTATAGTAGTTATTGGCATAATTTCTCATGGCTAACTCAAATACTTGGTTATTCAGAAGTAAAATCGTCAGTCCCTCCGACTCTGTCACAACCAGAGTTCGCGAAATTGCATATGGGTTTGCTGGTCCTAGTTAAAATAATGTCAGTCCTCATTGATTTTCTATTGTAAAATACCAAGCTTGTGTCAGTCCTTATTTTGCTGGTCATATCTGACAGAACTGACAATTTCACAAACTCTGCACAACAATGTTTAACTGTAATTCTTTTTTTTTTTTTTATACATATGAAAAAATATTTTGAGGTCAGTGTCTTGGGAATTTAATCTAATTTTTAATTTTTGAAAAATTATTTTTCATCTTCCAAATTTTAGCATGCTTGCTATAATTACCAGGACTGCATTTGACGTAGATTTGTTTTGTATTTATCGATATTTACTTGTTTTATTTTCAGTAATCTCTGCCACACTGGAGATATTTTATCGTCAGACAATCAGCTAGTCCGTGTTATTTACTATAAGCCCTTGCTGTGTAAACAGTACCATATTTAAATATTTTAAACAGAGCTTTTATTGATCAACATTTAATTAAATTTGTACAATAGTGGTGTTTGATTACTATCAAGGTAATACACAATACTAGACATATTCTGTCAATATATAATCTGGCTAATTCTATTGTGGGGTAATATGGAGCTAGATTTGAGGATTACTATTGGATGTTTGTAAATGTTGGCTATTTTTTTTTTTTTTAAAGTTGAATTTACTTATGTGTATTTGATATAAATATAAATATTGGTTGTTGGAGGTCTACTTTCACACCTTTCCAACAAGCAATATTTATGAACTGAGCTATCGCAAGAACTCAATGGGATTGTGAACATCTATTTTAAAAATAAATATTTGTTTTTGGAGGCCTCCTATCACACCTTTCATATCACCACTGAGGTTGTGAGTTCAAATCTCGATCAGGGTTAAGGTGTACAACATTATGTGATACTAAAGTTTGTCAGTGACTTGCAGCAATTCAGTGGTTTTCTCCGGGTACGCCGCTTTCCACCACCAATAAAACTGACTGCCATGATATAACTGAAATATTGTTGAAAGTGGTGTTAAACACCATAAAACCAACCATTCACACCTTTCCTTAGATCTAATAGACTTGGCCAACAAGCAAAAATTCTGTGTTTCTGCCAAAATTCTTAATAAATGAACAGGGTATATTTAGGTAGGTAGACAGATATCACAAAAATCTAACTTAAAACAGTTTTTGTCCAAAAATGGCAATCAAGAATTTAGGATTAGGCACTTCAAAATAGGGTCGGTAGGGTTAGCTAAAACACATGTATTCGTTGGCTTTTTTTTCTTCTTTTTTTTTTGCCTTAGAATAATTGATTGATTGATTGATTGTTGTTTAACATTAAGCAAGAAGTATTTCAGCTATATTCATTACAAGGGTGGGTAAATTATTCAATTTTAATAAAAATATTTCAGAAGAAAAAAAAGTGTATATTATTAATATTAATACTTATCAGTGCATGCATTTAAATAATCCTGAAATAACAAAGTTGTAAACAGGATATAAAAACGTCTTTATTAAATACATAAATTATAATGTTTATACCGAATTTTGAAAGTCACGAATGATATTCTTTTTTTTATTTTAGACCACTTGAAATCTGAAGTTAAATATTCAATCCCACTTTTATTATGTCATTGTTTGTACATATTAAAAGTCCATTTTAATAATAAAACTTGCATATATATGACACGAGACAAACTTTAGTTCTATGGGCTATATATTATATAAGTAATGATATGCAAAGTGTTCTAAATAAAAAGCTCTCTGATACAAGTACCTGTAAACCGCATGTTAAAATTATCATTATATAGCCTCTTAATATTAAAAAGCAGAGATTACTCACAAGTTTTTGGTACAGATCACTGAATGGGACCCTTGACAAGTTCAACTTTACCAATACAGTTCTATGCCCCCACCACTAGGCATCTAAGACATTAAGTTTTGCCCCTGTCCATACATCCAGCATTTGATTTCTGCACAGTAACAAAGTCCCTTAAACAAACCATTTGAAATCTATACACTATGTCAGGGACCATTAAATGATGGCCTAGTTCAATTTTGGACTTTTCTACCATTTTTTTTCCAATATGGAGTTATGCCCATGTATTCATGTCTTGTTAACATATTCTTCCATTATTTCTAGAGGTACAATTTTTGTGTCTGTGGCTCTTGTTTTTTGCTCCTTGAACAGAATTTATAAACTCCATGGAAGCTAGGATGTGATTTAACATTTTAATTATATAGTTGCATTTTTATTAAACTTTTTTTTGTTGCTTCTTTTTATCTGGTATACATTAAAAAGTATGCAAATTACCTGTCTAATTCCTGAAACATTTCTCATGGTAGTAAGATAACTTATTATTTAGACAATTTTTTTAATCACAGTTTTTTTTCATTCTTATTCAGTTGAGATAGAAAGAAATCCAACTGTTTTTAAAATTTTGTCAATAGTGAATGCAAATTGTACGTTGACAATGTATGAATTTTACCTATAGTTATTGTTCTCGACTATCCTTCAGGCTGTGTCGTGAATGGGGATTACAGACGAATTATCTAATCAATTTGACATTGTCACATTCAGAGTTTATAAAAAACATGTATTCAGTAGACACGAAGCATTTGGTTTCATTGAAGTCGTTTTAGAAACACGCTACAATTCTCCCATTATATATAAAGATTATTGGTTATCCTGTACGTCTTAAGGTGGAAATTCATTTCCACTCTGATTTATTGTTTCTGTTATACGAAAGGATTCGAGGGTACTGGAGCGTAATGGTTTCCAGTGCAAGAGAGATTGCATTATTCCATGATTGCATTAATATTGAAATTATCTGTTATCCTTGAAAATTAATCGCTACAATAGGCAGGAGTATGTTAAATTTTCTAAGCCGAGGGGTGTCATGACCTTGCTTCCCACTTTAAATCTCTGGAAAATTGAAAATTGCTTGTTTTGGGTTTTTTTGTAAGCAAATTTTGCTATATGGGTTTCCTCTTTTAGAACTGAAAAATGAAGTGAGTTCCCTCTTTTCTGAGAGTCTAGATCTACAACTGCTTCTATGACTGTATGTCTATAGTGATTTTATGAATGAATAACTTCTGAGTAAAAATCACGGTAGGCATTCACATTCTTGTATCAGGGACGATTTTTGTCAGTTATTTAACTGATTTCAGCTATGTTTCTCTGAAAATTGTTTTCCGAAAGTTGCTGAACACAGTCAGAACAGGTCAAAAATGACCATTTTGGAGATGGTTTCAGCTGTTTTATTTTCTAACCATAATCTTCTCGGTTGTATTCAATAATCTCATTGATATACTTATGTTTGATTTATATCAAATTCTTCAGTAGATGAGAAATATTGATTCTTCCTATAAAAGAATTTGTGTTTCAGATTTCCTTCCGTCTGACTTTAATTTTAGTATTAAAAACACATTTCTCTTTATATCCTCTGTAAAACTTATGGCGGAAAAAAAAAAGTAATCATCCCTTCCAGTTCCAACGTATTTTTTCATCTTCCTGTCCGGGGAATTGTTGAGTTTAGCATAAAAGGAAATGATGATGATTGAAGATTTATTACATGTTATTTTTATATGAGCTATAAAATTTTGTTGCCATTTTATGTTGCTATGTCTATCTTAATTCTTATTGTCGTCTGCTGGAAGACATAATGGTTTTCTTGTTGTCGTCTGCTGGAAGACATAATGGTTTTCTTGTTGTCGTCTGCTGGAAGACATAATGGTTTTCTTCGTCTGTCTGTAGACACAATGTATTTAAATGCAATAACTTTTGTTCTAGTTGACCGATCTTTCTGAATTTTTAGGGCATGGATCCTTGTTATAGAATAAAGGTTGGGATTGATTCTGAGTGAGTATTGTAGCCCTGCCCCGTTTCCAAACGAGAGGCCCAAAGATGCAATAATGGGTGTTTCTGTTTTTTGTACATGGAAGTCCTTAGGGAAAATCAACATTATTTGATAAAGTTTGTCACTGATTTGCAGGAGGTCGATGAATTTCTCCGGGTACTCCAGTTTCTTCCACCAATAAAACTGATTGCCATGATATAGCTGAAATATTGTTGAAGTGGCAATAAACATCATAACCCTAACCCTTGGAAAAATGCCTGTCAGATAAATGTGTATCATTATATGTAACGATATTTTTTGTTTATTTTCAGCTGGAGAAGGAGATAAACATTCCCAAATAAAACAACGGCATTATGACGCAGAAGAAATTCGACATTATATCCAGCAGAAGAGAGCTGAAAGGATGCAAAAGCAATTAGAGGAAGAAAAAAGACAGAAAAAGGCGGACGAACTTCGGCGGAAACAACTTGAAGAATTATACACAAAGCAAAAACAGACAGCCACACATAGCAAACGATTCAAGGAGATTAAACATAAGTCTAACTCAAACATGACATTCTCACGACCAATGGCGCTGTCAGATTTACCGAGACATCATCCTTTCCAAGCTGAAAGGAGCAGGGAAATGGTAGGTCTAATATGCAGTAATTTTTACGAATTATTTACATTGGCATAAATTATATTTGTGACCACAGTATTGGTTAATCTGTTCACACTAAAGGTCAAAAGGTTATAACAGAATTGGATTGTGGGGTGTAAACAGTACCTTATATGCTCAAAGTCAACCATATATAATAAATTAACTCTATTTAAAATTAACATAATCCGACATTTAGATTCAAAAGTATTTTCATCTGTATCATGTCTCGTGTTTCATATTTCAGATGACAAGTGATTCTGAGCCTCTACCTGGAGAAGAAGAGATGGAGATGAGTGATGGCAGTTCTACACTAACTGGAGATTCCATGGATGAAGGCACCCCATTAGACACACCTAAAGGGTAAAAATCTTATAACATACAGCCATGTCACTATTGTTTTACTTCATCCTTTGTTATTCACCTCCTTGTTTTTAACACTACCTTTAAGGGACCCCATTAGACACACCTAAAGGGTAAAAATCTTATAACATACAGCCATATCACTATTGTTTTACTTCATCCTTTGTTATTCACCTCCTTGTTTTAACACTACCTTTAAGGGACCACTTTAGACACACCTAAAGGGTAAAAATCTTATAACATACAGCCATGTCACTATTGTTTTATTTCATCCTTTGTTATTCACCTCCTTGTTTTAACACTACTTTTAAGGGACCCCATTAGACACACCTAAAGGGTAAAAATCTTATAACATACAGCCATGTCACTATTGTTTTATTTCATCCTTTGTTATTCACCTCCTTGTTTTAACACTACCTTTAAGGGACCCCATTAGACACACCTAAAGGGTAAAAATATTATAACATACAGCCATATCACTATTGTTTTACTTCATCCTTTGTTATTCACCTCCTTGTTTTAACACTACCTTTAAGGGACCCCATTAGACACACCTAAAGGGTAAAAATCTTATAACATGCAGCCATATCACTATTGTTTTACTTCATCCTTTGTTATTCACCTCCTTGTTTTTAACACTACCTTTAAGGGACCCCATTAGACACACCTAAAGGGTAAAAATATTATCACATGCAGCCATGTCACCATGATTTTTGTTTTGTTATCTGACAAAATAAAAATGAATATTAACTCGTTACTTAGGAACTGATTTGGGGGTCAAGAAAAATTGTGCTTGTTTCGTACATTAATCCCTTGATATTATTACCTGCAGTGAAATGAACGTAAACCGAGAAATTGTGATGCAATTATTTTTCGTTTTCATTAAATTATTATTTGACTTGGTTGACCGTTATGGAATATCTGTGTCAGAAATGACCACAGATATGTTCCACTTGTCGTAAACACTTCCCAGTCCTTTCCTCATTCACGACTTATCACCAGGTTTGTAACTAGATTAACACGACTGGTGCCACTAGTGGAGCAGGAACTGCTTACTTTTCCGGGGCACCTGAGTTCACCCCCGGTTTTTAGTGGAGTTCGTGTTACTCGATCTTTAGTTTTCTGTGTAGTGTTTTGTAGATCGTTGTTTGTCCTCTTTCTTTTCGCCATTGTGTTGTCTGTTCTTCTTCGATATACAGATTCTTATTACCTCCTCCTTTATTACACACAAAAATTATATGAAATATTGGAATTCATCAATTATGGATTTACTGATTGTTGATAATGATAATTAACTTGGAACATAATGATATTAACTATATAATATATAACATAGTACAAAGAAAAACTCTTATCTAAGTGCAAAAAAGTCAGTACACGATTTTTAAACAGTGGCAAATATGATGTCAATTGACCTAAATTACAGCCACACTCAAAATTAAACAAGACTGAAGTGATAATAATTATTAAAAATAACAAAGACAGCTTCCTCTCTAATACTTCCATTGTAAATCGACAGTCAACCAGTCATCTGTTCAGCAATGCCTGGTTTTAATTTGGCAGGAATTCTTTAACCCCAAGATTTGTTTTCGCAGAACCCCTTTTTGGAAACATATTTTAACTCTCAGACTTATTTGAGAGGTCTTTTATTTTGAGGATGATCGTTACAAGACATATAGAATTACAGCAGTTATGAAGGTTGAGACAGACATTATTACTATTATCGTAGCGAGTCCAATGTCGAGACTTTCAAAACTGTTGTTTTTCTTTTAATCAATAACGGTGTTTTAACGTCACACTGACGGATAATTTTCAGTGTCAGAGTCTGGGTGTTGATACTGAGAATATCACGCACCGAGATCAAAGGGGAAATGTCCAAATCACCGATAAAAAGAGGATTTATTATTCAACGTGGCATTAAGCACCCATTCAATATAGATTCTAAAAGTTAAAATATACCAATAATTTTTTTTTTTAATATCAACACATTTTTTTTTTGTATGATCAGTTTATTTTTAACTACAAAATAAATAACGAAAAAGTACATTATATATAATACTGAACTAAAAAAAACTCATGAACCATATTAGATGGGTTGAACTAGCATGAAAACATATTTACAAAAAACAAATCTTTCCTTTATTCATGGATCAAATAAATCTTTCTTTTATCCAATATAATGTAATTGAACACATAGCACCACCCCCTACTGACGTGTACTGCATCGTTTTTATCTGTCTTTATTTGGATGTAAACAAATTTTGAACCAAATATGAAATGCCGCTACTCAAGTTAAATGATGAAACATACTTTTGATCATGTAAAGATGTAATGAAATCTTAAGAAAGTGAAATTCAAATATTCTTTTCTTAAGAAAATGTTAATGTATTATGTAATGTAAGTCAACATTATAGACCTCATAATGGGATGTTTGCATAAATTCTAAAAATGAAAAACATTCATTGAAAATGTGAAAGGACTGACAGCGATATTTGCTTCAATGAAATTCAAACTGAGAGATATATTAATAAGAAATGAATTTTAATTTTATATATCATCGTAATGTAAGGTCAATTCTGCATTCATTTAAAAATTCACTTTTTGTATTCTTTTTTTTTTATTTTAATTTTAAAATTTGTATACTATGCTAAATACTGGTATAAATTAAAGTACCGATTTCTTTCTAAATAAAGATTTTTTTTTACCATTACCAGTCTATTTTGACATTGTTTATCAGTAAGAAGTGAGATTCTTCTTAATGAAGAACTAAGCATGTAATTTTAAAAAAAACGATTCTTTTAACATTGTATCTCGGTCTCCGTAACACTGCAGGTATATCGGGGGTCGCTGTGGTCGTGATGTTGGATTTACAACTACCTGTGCAATCAGTACCTATCACTACTAAAGTTGTGAGTTCAAATCCCGTTCATGTCGAGGTGTTCTCGATACAACATTATGTGATAAAGTTTGTTAGTGACTTGCGACAGGTCGATGGGTTTTCTACGCTATGCACGTAATATAGTGCAGCTGAATTCATTGTATATTAAATATTAATGGAGACATTTTTTAAAAATCTATATGATAAATACTGTATCTAACTGACGAATTTCATTATAAAAAAATATGCCACTCATGACCAATAATATTGCAACTCATTCTTACGCTGCATGCATTTACTACATTGTTTGGTCATTTGTGATATATTTTTTTAACTCGTCAATTAGTTACATAGTGAAACCTGTCTAAACCGAACCTCCTTGGAGCCAACTTTTATGTTCATAATAGACAGGTGTTCAGTACCTACAAGTTAAGTTAGAAGGTTTGCTACATGGTGACTATTTAAAGTTCGGTATATACAGGATTCGGGTTTAGTGAGGGTTCGGTTTACACAGGTTTCACTGTAGTATAATTCTTTCTTTTTTTCCAGACAAGTGGAAGACAAGCCAAAACCTAGTCAAACAAGTCAGTGGAAAGCTAGCTTACAAAAGGAACGTGAATTTCTTATGGAAAATAACAATTCTAAAAATATTGGTGGATTTACATTTAACTTAGACAGTGTTTTTACAAAATTTTCTCAGGCAGTTAGCAATCAGCAAAGTGAAAGTGAACCTATATCAGTGAATTCTGGGTATGGCATCGGTGCCACTTCGTCAAATCCTCCCCCGCTGCGACCGTCGACAGAAGGTAATGATAGAACAAGAGAACAGCGATTACAGGCTATAAAGCAAACAGCCAAGCATTTGCAAGAAAAAATTCAAAGTGAAGCGAGGAAATTGACGGGAGAAACTGTTGAAGATGGTAAGAACATAATTAAACTTCTTCTAAATCTTACTCTAGTTAAGGGGCCGTTGTGGCCGTGATCGTATGGTAGTTGGATTTACAACTACCTGTGCAATCAGTGCCTATCACCACTTACGTTGTGAGTTCGAACCAAGCTTAGACGAGATGTACTCGATACAACATTATGTGATAAAGTTTGTTAGTGACTTGTGGCAGGTCGGTGGTTTTCTCCAGGTACTTTGGTTTCCTCCATCAATAAAACTGACCACCACGATATAACTGAAATATTGTTGAAAGTGGTGTTAAACACCATAAACCTAAAAAACACTCTTAAGTAAATACTTTGCTGCTTGCAAGATCACTTATAGAGTTTTCAAATCTATGACATGGCATCTGGTGCTACAATATTCCATATTTTGGAAGTTACCACTTTGGTAATTATGCACCTCCGTCTTTTTCATAGATAACAATGTCATTTTTTTCGGCAAAAACATGATTTTATCGTACTGTATATTCTTGCCTACACAGTAATAGTTCTCTGTGTCTTTAAAGAATCACATGTTTCTGTTCAGACCAAAGGGTTTCCATACCCAAAATGAAGTTATGACATGATATTGATATTGTTGGAAAGTTTCAAGGAGGAGGAGTGTGAAAAGTGGTCACATGCAAAATATAGAATCAATTTGAGTTATCTGGTATAGCGACTTTCAAAAAATCCAGTCGTTTCAGTTTCGTAGAAGTGTAAAATTGTTACCTCATTGTCTTGTTTTATTGTATTGTTTAAATAACGATTCAATCAGAGTCTTGCAAAAGCTTTAATTTTAGATCTGGATCAATGCTGTAAATTGATGAAACAGTAGTACATAGTCCACATAATTTAAGGCACAACAAAAAGCATAAAAAAGGAGTTGTTTTTTTTTTCATGTGAAAGTAGCTGCATATTATCTATCAGAATTAACATTTTTACTACGATTTTTGGGACAGAGAAGGGGTGCATATTATGTACAAATGTGTATAATCTATGGCCAAATATTGTATGTAACAAAAGATTATCATCAGCAAGCATCAAGACCATGAATTCAGATATCAACGAACAATTTCACTTCATGCCAAGAAGATTTATATTCGTCAAGAAAAGGTTTTTTTCACAGTTAAAAGAAAAATCCAGAGAATAAACGCAATACATTGTATTAAAATTTAATTTGAGATGCATTAAAGAGATTAGATTGAATTTATAATACTAATGAATGACAGAAAAAATTATTTGTTGTGTTTTTATGCACTCGTTTGCTAATATAAGGCATTTGTCTATCTGTATTGGTTGAGTTGGTTTGTAATAAGAAATTTTAAAAGAAAATCTATGACCAATCCACTGTCAAATATATATTACAAAATTTGTGCGTGCTATTAAGCTCTTACTCTGTTATAAAAATGTCTTTTAATTTGTTCTTTGGAATAATTACCGGGAGCAATAGTTTCTCGAGATAAAACATGGTGACCGTGGACTTTCACTCACAAAGTCATGATATAGCTTAATTTGATGCGGGTCGAACCACGATTACATATAAATGACTGACATATTTCAATGTAAACAGTAATATGAGCATTCTAAATTGGCAATTTGGGGTTAAAAGGTCATGCTAGTTTGAATACAGTAGATTTTAATCAGTTTGTTTTAAGATTAAAAGATTAAGATTTGTTATGATCAGATCAATAGCCTTGTGCAATATTAACTCGTTAGCATAGGTAAAAATGTCAGGTAAGTATAATGAAATGAACGATGATGAATTCGACATTCTTTCTCTGTACTTGGTAAAAGTTGTTCTATAAATAGATTATAAAGCAATTGCAATTTTTGTGTCAAGGAAAAAATATAAAAGAGCATAAATATACATGTAGATGAAGCTTCTTTTTCTGCATTTTGACCCCCCTTTACACTAAGCATCTGGCCAGGGCAGTAAGTTTTACCTATGTCAATACCTTCTTACATATGTCCAAGCCTTTCAATAAGGGGCGGTACCATGTACTTCTACCCACCTAAAATTGTCTTTGGTACCTCCTGATTTTAAAGAATTGTATAAGATATTCATGAAAATTGTTCACATTTTAATAGAAAGGACCTCCTGTAAATAGTGAAGTACTGGTAGACTTTAAAAGTATTTAAAGGCCTGTATATCTCATTTGATTTCCTCTCAATAGCTTAAGTTCCCCATGAGCAAGTCATTTGAAATATATACAATGTCAGAAACCATAAAATAAGGGACCGGATGGCTCAAATGAGTAAGGTAGTTGGATTACATAACAAGTCATACAAGCCTATCACCAATACGGCGTGGGTTCGCGCCCGGCTTTGTAAATTACAAAAAAAAGTGTGCACTCAACTTGCAGTCGCAAGTGATAAAAGTTTAACCAGTTACTTGCCCATGGTCAGTGATTCTCTCCGGGTACTCCGGCCTCTTCCACCACTAAAACTGGTCGCCATAATATTGCTGAAAGTGGCATTAAACACCAAAATTCAAATTCAGAAACCATAAAAGAAAATTCGAAGGGCAGGTTTGATTTTGAACTTTACCACTTTTTTTCATTCTGGAGTTATGCCCCTGTTTACTTCAGCATGAAGCGGGGGAATTCATATCGTAAGGACATAACCTTCCCTCATTAGTCATTTTTGTTTTTAAAAATAAAATAATGGATTGCATTTCTATGTACATATATCTATAACTTACATTAAGTATTGAAAACCAGTATATTTTACAATGATAACCTAACCTGGTCGTGGTCGTATGGTAGTTGGATTTTAACTACCTATATGCAATCAGTGCCTATCACCACTAAAGTTGTGAGTTTGAATCCAGTTCGTGGCGAGGTGTACTCGATACAACATTATGTGATAAAGTTTGTCGGTGACTTGCTTCAGGTCGGTGGTTTTCTCTGGTTTCCTCCACCAATAAAACTGACTGCCACGGTATGACTGAAATATTGTTGAAAGTGGCATTAATTACCATACACCAACCAAGAATTATATCCTTTCCGAGGGCATTTGCACTATAATAAAAAAAAATAATTAAATGAACAAATTGGAATATTCTACGATTATTAAATTCAATGTTGTGCCAAAACTAGGACTCTAATCTTCATTGTCATTTCAGAATATTTTTTTTTTTTACCTGCTTCAAAATTTAAATTTCAAAATTAGTCCATTCATATATTTTTCAGTTGTTTTAAATCGACACAAAAGATAAAACGCCTTCTTGTCAATAAAATTAATTAACTGAACGATTTTTTTTTTTATTTCGGTGAAATATCTACGGCAGTGTTGCTAGTATTGACCCAAGTTTTCACAACACTAAGTATATTCTAATTCTTTTGTTAATTGTGTTACAATTTTCATTCAACAATTATAGATTTTGTTATATAGCATGTATACATTTTCAATATTTACATCGGGGGTAAACAGGGAGGAACAATCAACAACTGGGTAAGTGGCTTTGCAGGTTCTTGTTGACGACCATAAAAGGACTATTCTTTTTTTTTCTTTTTAAATAAAATGCTGACAATGCAAATTATGTTTCCTATTAAATACCATAGACCTATAAACTTTTATTCAATATATTAGCATGTTTAAGGTTGGAATCATTTTCTAATATTGAATTGAGGGAGACATCATTATTTTCTTGTTTTTGTTCAATAAAGGGTGGTACAAGGTACTTTTACCCATCTAAAATGGTCTTTGGCACCTCCTGATTTTAAAGAGTGTTGTATAAGATATCGATATTCATGGAAATTGTTCACCTTTTAATAAAAAGTACCTCAGTAAATAGTGAAATACTGGTACACTTGAAAAATATTGAAAGCCCTGTTTGGAGGCTAAGTGGTTTTTATTTTTATTTTTTGGAGGATAGGTCGGGTGGGGGGGTGGCTGTGGGGATACAGGGAGGAGTATAAACTTGAGAAGACAATATATAAAATTTTGAAATGTTGTACGATGTAATCTACCTGTGAAATGCAAAAAATGAATATTCAGTATAACCTATCATATCTGAACCTTTAATAAAACTGGAATCCTGTATAAAATGAACTTTAAAAAAGTCCTAATGCAGGACATTTTATTGATATAACCTGTCTAAACCAAATACCTTTCTTTTCTGAATACAAAGGTTAGTCCCAGCTCAGTTAAGACAGGTTTCACTGCACATATACCGGTATTTCCATGGAAATGCATTTTTAAATTTCAGAATACAATATGCTAAAGTTAACATAGGATCATGACTTCTATTTTCATTTTGAGCTGTATTTCCAAATGTTTTGCTTTCATTATAATAACATATAATTCTTGTATTACAGGTGGCAGCACGAATCAGCGATGGGCATTTTCTAGACATAATAACGAAGATGATTTCGTGTCACGGTACGACAGGATGACAGACGCTGGCAATGACTACTCCGTCTTTAACTCTAATCTTCCAGGTAACATTAATCCTGATTGAGAGGTGGTATTAAACACCAATCAATCAATCAACATAATCCTGATTGAGAAAAAGGGGGTTACAAAGGGAGAAACACATGCACATGATATTCATATGTGTCGGCCATTTTGATTTTATTTGTTGGTTTACAAGACTTCTCATTCTAGGCAATACTGATGAAAATTCTCAGGGCTCAAACCGAAAGCTTGAGTTGTGCTGCCCCTTGTTGTCAGATAGGGGTTGTAGCTCGATATTTCATATCATATTGAGGCTGCTAAAATATTATGACAAATTTTAAAATTTATTTTATTTCCATGTGGACACAAATGTTTCAGATGAACCGTAAAATGCAAAATGACATTTATTTTTTTTCTTCTTAGAATGTACCCAAAAATAAGTTGGTGAACCAACAAATGAAAATAAAGTAGACTTATATTTTGAAATAAGAATTGTATGGAGCATGGTAATCAATGTCAAATTGGAAAAACTGTTCAGAAATTAGATTATTCAAATTGAGAACGTTTTCTGAATCAGTTACTGGAATTCCCAAAATATTGTTAGAAAGTTATCTTACTTAAGAGAGTGAGACAGACCGATTAGTCTGTATACGAGAGTCCATATCACTCCATTAAGACATATTAAATCCCATTATGGGATTAATAAGATTAACAACATAAATAAGGAGGTTAAAAATTAGATTTTAAACAGTACCTTTATCGAGGTCAAGTCTCTTTTTTTTTTTTTTTTTAAATTACCAATTTTGATTGTACAATGAAAAGTGTTTTTAATAGTTTTTTCACATGCACCATCCATGAACAATATTTGGTATGTTGTAAACCTACTGATACATCAAAATATTCTATCAGAAATTACATTCCAATAAAAAAAAAAAAATAGGTTTCTTTTACAATTTATAGCAAATTTTTTTGTCTCAAATATTTATGCCCCCACTGTTTGGCATTGGGGGATACAGTTTTACCCATATCTATCCATACTGCAAGTCTTTAGTTTCCACCCAATTACTTAAGTTACTCTTAAACAAATTATTTGAAATTTATGCACAAAGCTAGGTACCCTGAATGGAAGGCCAAGTTTGATTTCATATTTCCCCACTATTTCTGTTCTGGTTGAGTTATGTCCCTGTTTCCTTTAGTTATAAGTGGGGGCATGCATGTTTTATGTACACACAATTCTTCCATTTTTGAAGGACCCGGGTGACTGAATGAGTTAGGTAGTTGGATTACCTTACAACTCATACAAGCCTATCACCAATACGGTGTGGGTTCGTGCCCTACTTTGTAAATTACAACAAAAACAAGTGCACTCGACTCGCAGCCGCAAGTGATAAAGTTTACCAGTTGTTTGCCCATGGTCTGTGGTTCTCTCCGGGTACTCCGGCTTCTTCCACCACTAAAACTGGTCGCCATGATATAGTTGAAATATTGCTGAAAGTGGCATTAAGCACCAAAAATCAATCAATCAATCAAAATAAAACGAACGTCAGTAATGTTTGACTTGTTGTCAGAAGTCATTAACCGTACCCACTCTGCCCCCCAGGTCACTGATGTCGTTTGGTTCTTGGGATATATGTGCAGTTTTATCAATATATTTATAGAAAGTAGAAACTGACATTAATAAGCATTATGGTAAATTTTGTTATAAAAGAAAAGAAAGAAAATAAAAATATTGAATATGTTTTACTTAAACGAGAAATTAATAATTCCTGCCGAAAAAACAGTAATCCCCCCACCCCTCTTATCAGGACATCTCGTCTGTAATGAAAAAGTGGCTTTATTTGTTGTCCTCATTACAGATACGAGCTCTTTATCAACATTTAAAAAAAAATATTAAATTAGATTTTGACTGATTTATTGAAATTAAATCCAAATTACTCTAGAAAATTTTAACAGTAAATCATTTTTTTGAACTTAAAGAAAGAAAAAACACTTTATTTAATTGTTGATGTATATATTAAGCTGAGTTTCATTTCAGTGAATAATAATTTTTTTCTGTTTATATCCCTATGTGTAGATAAAAAAATATAATGTCATGATTCAGTGATCTTTGAGAAAGATAAGCATAATGATGTTATTAATAGACCTTTAATGTCAATTTCAACGAGGCGTGAGATATTAACCATATTTTATATACATGTATCACAAAGAGGAAAAAAGACGCCCCAAGCCTGGACCCAGATTTTTTTTGGGTGTTTTTTTTGTTGTTTATTTGTTCGATATATTTTACTCTTAGTGATTGATTATAACTGAAATATTGTTGAACTAGGTTCAAACCATAACTGAAGCCATCAACCACCTCCAACTCTGAATAAAATGTTCAGTAATAGTCAAAATAGATAGTGATCAAGGTTCAAACCATAACTGAAGCCATCAACCACCTCCAACTCTGAATAAAATGTTCAGTAATAGTCAAAATAGATAGTGATCAAGGTTCAAACCATAACTGAAGCCATCAACCACCTCCAACTCTGAATAAAATGTTCAGTAATAGTCAAAATAGATAGTGATCAAGGTTCAAACCA
>MJUT01026756.1:306094-330687 GCA_002080005.1 Gigantidas platifrons
TATATATATATGATATCTTGAAAATATTGTGCAAAATTATAATGTGTATCCTCCTGGCTAAAACACTTTGAATGGAAACCACTGTATGAATCTTAGACATCTCGGTACCTGGACATTTCGGTACTGACTTGAACATCTCGGTATTCGGTACTGGACAGTACAGGACTTGGATGAGACAATTCGGTACTGACCACAATTGTTTGATACTTATCAATTGTCAATATTTTGGTACTAGTAGTTCTTTAATATATAACCCAAAAGTGGATGGATGTGTGTTTTTGATAGTTCCAGTGTAGATCGATTCCGGAGATCGTTGTTTTTGTATTGATTTTTATTTTCATTATTTTGACCTTTGCTTCAGATTATCTGATATCCCAGATGTATGAAAGTTCGTCACCCTAACAATTCTTCAATAATTTCTATTATCATAAACATTTGATTATATTTTGTTTATGATGATTAAAAAAACACATAAAAATTGGTATAAACAACGTCTAAATGTAAAAAAATTATTAAAAAAAAGTTTTTAAATTAAGTACCGAGATGTCCAGGTCCCGAGATGTCCTGATACCCATGGCGGGTGTTGTACAAAAATTAAATCAAATATTTATTAATTTAATCATGGTCCCACAGGGGGCAGTTACATAAATATAACAATTATGATTAATACAGTAGACAGTACATTGCTATAAACAGTAAATGTCAATAATTTTAATTGATTGTATGCTCAGTAGTGATCAGTGGATATCATACACAGTATATGTGGTACTATTGTACATCTCTGCCAAAGTGCAATCCAGGAAATTCAAGAAGCAGGAACTGCTAACATTTCTGAAGCACCTGAATCACCCAGTTTTTGTAGGGGTCTGTGTTGTCTTCTTGTGCCCCATTCTGTTTTTGTCCCCGAATTTCCTGTACTTTGATGAAACTTTCGTTTCTTCCTTTTCCATAAATACTGTACATGTTACTACACTGGTTATGAGAATTAAGATATTGTATCTGCCTATGAATGATCCTTTTGATTTATTACAAGATACCAACAGTCTTACATTATAGGGGATATAAAAAAAAATAGGAATGTAAACATTTTATTACAAGGCTTCACATCGAAAAAAACAAACCGGAAATATTTACCGATAACAAAATATACGAAAGATACCGGACCGGAAATTATTTTTTCCGGATTTAAAAAAAAAGAAAAAATGAAATCGGCAAAAATCAGAGCGACGATTCTGTCGAACAAGACATCAATTTGGTGTGGCCTAATCTACTCTTTTTTTTCTTTTTTTTTGTATTTAACAATTTTTGTGTTTTTATTTTCCAGACTCGCACACGACACATGGAACTCCTTCTATTGCACAAGATGATACCATCATTTCAGAAAGTATCAGTATGGCAAAAGACGATTCAATTTCAAACAATGCACGCGTGGATAAAGACGGGGAGAGCTCCCCTGAAGACAGACAGAACAAAATTAGACTTGGAAGGAGTGAGAGTGAAAGTTCTATCGTGGAAGAAGTTCGGTCAGAATATAGTATGGACGAGACAACTCCTGTGAGAAGTCGAAAGTAAGTGCTAAGAATAAGTTTTTACCACTTTCCTTTTTTGGTGCAGGCCTTTCAATAAGTGGCGGTACCAGGTACTTGTACCCGCCTAAAATAGTCGTTGGTACATCTTTGTATAAGATATTCATGAAATTATTCCAATTTTCATAAATAAATAAAAAGTACCACCTGTAAATACTAAAGTATTGATAGACTTGAAAAATATTGAAAGCCCTGTCACTGTCAGGTGATTCTGTAAAACCTCCATTAAAAATCTTCTTTGTTGAAGATTATTTTATTTCGATAAAAATGAAATATGAAACGATTCTTCTAAACAGTATTTTATATATTATCTCATAATTTTGGAAGAAACTATCTAGTATGTTTTGCCTATGCAACAGTCCCCCTTCTTATAAGGCCACCCCTCCTATCAGACCAGATTTCAGATCCACAGAGATTGTAAAATACTACTAAACTGTACCCATCAAGGGAGGTCACCCCTCCTATCAGACAAGATTTCAGATCCACAAAGATTGTAAAATACTACTAAACTGTACCCATCAAGGGAGGTCACCCCTCTTATAAGGCTACCCCTCCTATCAGACCAGATTTCAGATCCACAGAGATTGTAAAATACTACTAAACTGTACCCATCAAGGGAGGTCACCCCTCCTATCAGACCAGATTTCAGATCCACGGAGATTGTAAAATACTACTAAACTGTACCCATCAAGGGAGGTCACCCCTCTTAAGGTGGTACCAAACACTTCAGGTAAAATTTGATCTGCTCGTTTAATTTTCATATTTTTTTGGCAGTGTGTTTGAATATATCCACTAATAAATATCAAAATTTTAACAAATTCCAACCAACAGACTCGGAGTTATAAATTCACTAGCCACATAGCAGCTTTTCTTTCTGTGGTTTTGATCACCGAGATGCTTGAAATCTGCATACAAACATCATATGATCAAAACGTTCAACTGATTTTAAAGAGTTATCTGGTACCCACTTAAAAGGCCACTTTTTCATTGCAGAATTGCTGGGCTCATAAGAGTGAGACTACTATATTACAACTACAAGTTGCTTCCTTTTCATAAATGTTTCTCAAAGCGAGTTGAAATCTGCAATTAGATATTGAAGGCTATTATGTGTAGCCTTTTTAGCTCACCTGACCCAAAGGGTCATGTGAGCTTTTGTCATCACTTTGCATCCGTCGTCATCCGCGTCTGTAAACTTTTCATACTTTCTTCTTCTTCTTTGAAACCACAGAACTAATTTGGACCAAATTTGGCAGAAATGTTCATTGGGAGGTTCTCTACTAAATTTGTTATTTTGGTGCAGATCGGAAATCCAACATGGCCTCCAGGGCCAATAATGTGTTCTGATTGATTGAAACTTTGAAAATCTTCTTGTCAGAAACTACTCAGCCGATGGAATTGTAACATTATAGAAATGATGATTGGATGGTCCTCTACTAAATTTGTTATTTTTGTGTCGATCGCATATCCAAGATGGCCACCATGACTCGACTTAGTTTTAAGATAGAACCCTATGGGAAAAATGTTTAAAAAAATTTTCCTCTGAAAGCAGTAAGTTAATTTAAAGCAAACATGGCATGAATGGTCCTTAGGTGGTCAACTTTCAAAATAATGTCATGTGAACCCGACCTCCATCCAAGATGGCCACCATCTGCAAACATAGTTTTAACATAGGACCCTATGGGAAAAATGTTTAAAATTGTTTTCCTCTGAAACCAGTAAGCCAATTTAAATCAAACATGACATGAATGGTCCTTAGGTGGTAAACTTTTAAAATTATGTCCTGTGACACCGACCTCCATCCAAGATGGCTGCCGTCAGCGAACATAGGACCCTATGGGGAAAATGTTTAATTTTGTTTTCCTCTGAAACCAGTTAGCCAATTTAAAGCAAACATGGCATGAATGGTACTTAAATGGTCAACTTTCAAAATTATATCCAGTAACCCAGACCTCCATCAGCAGACCATTGGACCGTATGGGAATTTCATTGAAAAACCTTTTTGTGAGAAACTACTCAACAAATTGAATATTTTGCATTATATGAATGTTACTTGGATGGTTCTACACCTGATCTATTATTTTGGTGCAGATCGGAAATCCAACATGGCTGCCAGGCCAGGGTCAATAATGTGAAACTTGAAGATCTTCTTGTCAGAAACTCAGCCGATGGAATTGTAACATCATAGAAATGATGACTGGGTAGTCCTCTACCAAGTTTGTTATTTTTGTGTCAATTGGAAATCCAAGATGGCAGCCACCGGGCGACTTATTGCGCCCTATGGGAATTTCAATCAAAGACCTTGTTGTGAGAAACTACTCGACAAATTGATTTTTTCCCATTATATGAATGTTCCTTAGATTGTCTTGTATCCTGAATATGGCTGCCAGGGCCAAAAATGTTGTTCTGTTTGGCTGAGACTTTGAAGATCTTCTTGTCAGAAAGGAATTGTAACATTGTAGGAATGATGACTGGGTGGTCCTTTACCAAGTTTCTTTTTTTTCGTTGCCGATGGGAAATCCAAGATGGCCTCCATTTTCCAAGTTAGTTTACCATCTGATCCTATGGGAATTGTGTTGAAAGATCTTTTTGTCACAGGCTATGAGACTAATTGAATCTTTTGCAGTGTATGAATCATCCTTGGATGGTTCTTCATCAAATTTTGGATTGTGTCTAAAGTCACAAGAAAATATGAATCTTTGTTAGACTTAGCATTTCTAAAGGTTTACCCTGACAAGTTTTACCAGGTGAGTGATTCCAGGCTCTCTAGAGCCTCTAGTTATATCCTTCAAATTGTTCTCTGTGCTTGCAAGTGACTTGCAACAAATTGGTGGTGTTCTCCTGGTACTCCAGTTTCTGCCACCATATAGCTGAAATATTGTTGAAAGTGGCATTAAACACCATAACCCTAACCCTAACCTTATTATCTGTGGTGCCTTTTAGTAAATGCTCTGACAGTTGTGAGTTGTGATTGTTAACCAGACATTTTTAATTTAGTGATCGAATTTACCATCTTGTCTTCAATTGAAACAGGAAGACCACTCTTAAGTCACTCATGTGACATCTTTTTGATTAATACAAGTATTTCATTTATTCTTTTCAGGTCAAGGCCACAAGATTCTGCCACCATAGAAAGCCAATACAGTGAAACTTTTGAAGATGCCACAAGTGTTCAAACGAGCCGTAAGAGTTCAAAATCCCCCAGGTCCCCGCTTGATAAGCTAAGCAAGCGTGGCCTACAGATGGGGGCATTAGCAGGGAGAAATATTTCTTCATCACGATCTCTGTTTAGTAAAACAAGAAGCTGCTCAGAAAGTGAATCTGAAGAATCTATCTCACATACAGGTAAATATATATCCATCAATCTATCTCGCATACAGGTATATATATCCATCAATTTATCTCGCATATAGGTAAATATTGTCCTTTATCTCACACACAGGTAAATATTGTCCTTTATTTCGAACACACAGGTAAATGTTGTCCTTTATCTCACACACAGGTTAATATTGTCCTTTATTGCATATCAGAATAAAAATCGTACATTTAATTGGATGAACACTCTCCACGTGACCTTCACTATTCCGCGATATAGACTGGAATGCTGATCAGCCGGTCCGAAAACCGTGTATAGACTGGTATTACTGGTCTAAACACGGTTTTTGGACCGGTCGTGCATTACGTCCTTTAGATAAATCGCTTCACTAATCCAGAGTTCTACATTCATTTTGAGTCTACATATTATATTTTTAAGCATAAAACCAATATATTCTACCTGTTAAGCTGATAGTCACTATGCTATAACCCTGCTTTTCTCTTGTCCATATTTATATTATCATCATTTTGTTGAAACTGCTTGGCCTTTTAAGTTTAAGCAATTATATTTAGTAAGAAAGGATATGGATGTAAATGAACATGAAAGACAATCCAACATTACACTTGTTACACAAATTAAAGTAAAGGAATGGTGATTTTATTGCCGTTCTACATTTCACAGTCACAGTAAGGTCTTCAATGATGAGTATGATTCATACCCTAAGATAAGTGTGACATGGTCCCTAGCCTGCAATTGAGCGGTACTCTGTACTTCCTTTTGATAAATGCTACATCTTACCATCTTTGTTGTTTCAGTGTCATTTACTGTATATAATTTCATTTCCTAGATTTCCTAAATATGGACGAAGTAATCTTACAAATACTATCATCATTGTGGAGGTGTTTTATCTGAATCCCATTAATCAATTTAATCCCCACATTTCCATGGGCTTCATTCATCATTTCTATGTTTAGGGGTTTGATGTTAGCTTGAGGAACTTGTTTGTTTCGTTTAGGAAGGTAATATTGTCAACCATTTCTGTTGAATATTTTATTTTCACTTGTCCAATTGTGAAATTTAACACTACTATAGTTAAGCAAATTGTGTAGTTAATGAATGCCACATTTCTTATCCTTTTTAGATGTGTCGTATGCAGAAACACAGTCAGATCTCAGCGATTTCGAGGGACGAGTACGAGCATTGAATGACGAACTCAGACATCGAAGACAACTTGCTGATAGATTGAAACGAGAAAGAAAAAAAAGGAAGAGAGAGATCTTGAAGAGTAAAGAAGATGCACTGAAGAAACAAATAGAGGTAGATTAGAGGGGTCATAAAGTTTTAGAGGGTCATCATGGCCGTGATCATGTGGTAGTTTACAACTACGTGTGCAATCAGGACTTGTCACCACTAAAGATTTTTTTTAGTTCTACTTCGACTCATGACGAGGTGTAATCGATACAACATTATGTGATACAGTTTGTCCGTGACTTGCGGCAGGTCTATGGTTTTCTCCGGTTACTCCAGCTTCCTCCACCAATAAAATTGACTACCGCGATACTGCTGAAATATTATTGAAAGTGGCGTTAAACACCATAACCCTTACCCTAGCTCCTATTTTTTACTTCAAATGAGAAATTTTGCCATCATGAATACGCCATAAATCTACCAATGAACCTAACGCTCAAATTTATTAATGAGACATGTAGCCCAGAAAATATGATAACCAAAATAATTATTTTATTTTACAGGCATATGATAACCAGATCATTCAGTTAAAGACGGAGCTTCGGAAAGAAATGGAACATGAACCAGTTAAAGCCAGTGTCAGGCCACAGATCAAACAACCAAAAGTTAGTCCACCTAAAAACCTCAAGTCTCCACCACTCAAACAGAACGACGAAAGATCTAGTAACTCCAGTTATGACGAATCGGCTCAAAACTCGCCGACTATTATTGATGACAAAGGTTTGTTACATTGAGTGTTTGTGTATTTGTATTATTTATAAACTACTCCATACAAGACAATTCTAACAGGGTGACTTGTTACAGCTACTGTTTTAGTATCAATCTTATTTGGTGGCTTGACCGCTATGAAACGAGCTTTAAATAATTGTCATAGCTTGTGCCTAATCCTAATATTTTGAGCAAATAAATATGTTACCGTCTTTTTGTGTCTATTAAATGCACTGGTGCATAGAACGCACCCCCTTTCCTCCCCAAATAATCTGGGAAAATTCTAGTTCATATCTATAGAACGCAGGAAATTCAGTAAAAAATTCACGGCAGAAATCCTCGTTCAAACGGCAAAATACTGCTTACCACAGATCACGTATTTGTTAATCCATGTATTTTTGATAAATTTTGGACAGGGAAATGTTAAATTAGTTTTGTTAAAAGAGTTTAAGCCAATTATTCTACATTTTGCAAGCGAAAATTAGCTGTTTTGTGAATGCAGGAAGTTTATCGGTAATGTTTAATTTGAAAACAAGTTCAAAACGGCAATGAAAATGATACGGATGGAGCAGTTGATTTTTTTGTCGTTCTTTACGTGAATTATGGTTGTTTTAAATAATAAATATGTAGATATGTTTAATCTTTAATCAGTATTAATTCATCAAATAATGAAGTGTTCATGTGATCAAAGATAGGCAAGCTTGGGTCAAGCTTGAAATAGGAAGTAATTACGATCGATTCAAAGAAAGTGAAAACAATACAAAAGTAATAACATTAATAAAGACCTGATCAAAGAGATTATAATTTCTTTTGAAATGTACTCATATTGTGCCACTGCTACAATATATTATTTAATATTGACAGGTGTCCCAGTAAGTTCAATTATCTTTTCACACCTTGTTATACAATATACTGTCCTTGACCTTGTCAACTGCTGAAGTGCTGTAAAAATCGATAATTCAAACAAAGGTTCAATACCCAAACACAGTTAATTTCACCCCAGGAAAAAAATAGATTGAAAAAAAGTAAAATATCACACCTCTGATGGCAAACATTTGACAGTTATTCCTGCATTCGTATGGACAATTAGCTCCAAACAACGACACCAATGTACATGTATGATTATTGACAAACATCGAGAATATTTACATACCTTTCAAAAAGGCAATGAAAAAGCAATAAATATAAATTTTATACAATTTTATTTTAAATAACACATATATAATGAACACAATTAATGTTATTTGAACAATAATTCACCGATCATTGGGAATATTGCCGTCCGTGAACTCGAAGCTATGCTACCGGCAACTCTCTGCGTGACCTGAAAAAAAGTGTCTGATACTTGCTCCTATGCATAAAACGCACCCCACCTACAAATTATCCTTTTAAAGCTTGAGACCGCGTTCTATACGTACCTAAAAACGGTAATTCATTCACCCCATTCACATCAGTGATGTAATGGTTAGATTATTCACCTTTAGTGTGGTATATTTTGTGTTTTAACCCCAGTCAGGTCAAAGCAAAAACTATGAAATTGTTATTGCTGATTCTCTGCTAAACCTCCAGCAAAAGGAATAAGAACAAAGACTGGTTGGCTCGGAATCAGGATAATGTGTCCGAGTGGGGTGACATGTTTACCCAAGAACTATTGTTTCAGTGAGCTAGTACAAAGCAGACATATTTATCATCTTCTTCTCATTGCAATGTATTTTGTTCTCTCCATGATATAGCTTAGAAATCCTTCCAAACATTTAAACACAATCATTCACTGAAAAATTTGGAATACCAAAATAAAAACATTTTTGTGTTGGTGTAGTTTTGATGTGTTGATCAGGTAACATCAAATAAAGATGATTTTATGGATAAATAAGGGTAATAACAAAATTACCGAACACCGAGCAATCTTCCAAAGGGAAAGGCAAAACGCATAAATCAACAAACAGGCAAAATCAGTCAACAACCGGAAAACTAGGAAAACCGCAATGGTTGTACTTCTTGCAAGAAAACCTGGTATTGCTGAAAAATTGTTAAATTTGATGTCACGATAACATTCAATCAATACAATGCATATTTCATTTCTTTTCTAGAGACCAAGTCTTTACCTAATGACCAGAAACCTGCTGTTCCTCAGTCAAAAATACCAACAAAAATATCTCTGGATAAAATTTCTGAAGGTAGTGAATCTTCTAAATCTCAGGCAACATTTGAAGCCAAAAAGAGAATTGTGAATGGGGACGATGATTCCATTAAAGAACAGATAACTGATCAAATTCAAGAAGAAATTTCCGAAGCCGATAGTTACTCCGAAAAATCAAAAACATCTTCTGGTTTGCTTAAAATACCAAAGTCTCCTAAATCTGACGGGAAAAGTCCAAGAGATGATTCTTCTCTCAAATCTGACCTTAAAAGTCCCAGAGACGACTTTTCTTACCAAGATGATTTTACTGAAGATATTACTACACACAAACATACAAGTGTCCGTACCTTGCCACACTCTGAAACTACCGATTTGAAACCACAACCATCACCTCGATCAATAACGGAAAACATTATATCGGAAGTGATTAGTGAACATGTAGGTAGTCATGCTGATGACGATTCTTTCATTAAACCATTGTCAAATATCCAGGATGTAAATATAGACTATGACGAGAGTGACATTGAACCTAAATCACCCCCATCAACGAAAACTGATTCAAGACCTTCTAGTGGTAAAAGTGTGTCTAGTTTCTACGATGAATCGGAATCCGATAGATCAAACGATATTGCAAAGTTACGACTTGTTTCCCCCGAAAAATCGGTGAATAGCGAGGGCGTTACTACTGACGAATCTCCTATGCATACTAGCAGGAAAGGAGATGCAATGATTTCTGACGGCATCTTTGACATAGATCAGTTGATTGAACCAAACCAAGATGAGGAGGAGGAAGACGAAACGCCTCTTGCATCTCCCCGGGAGGAGGAGCCACAATCCACTACAGAGGATGAAAGGACGGAGGATTTCCAGGACTTTACCATGGGTGATCGTGTCCAGGTAACTGGTGCCAATGGCCACAGGCAATGTGGTACTCTCATGTTCAAAGGCAGAGTCAAGTTTGCCTCTGGAATTTGGGCAGGGGTTGAATTAGAGTCGCCTGACGGTAGAAATGACGGTGTTGATGATGGTGAACGGTACTTCACGTGTAGACCAGATCATGGGGTCCTCGTACCAGCCAGTGATATGTCAAATGCTCCTCTTCCTAAACTGAGAAGTCCCATGCATACCAGTGTAGATAGTTTAGTAAGGACAAGCATGGAAAGTAATTTAAGTGGAAATACATCTGGGGATCAGGATGAATTAAATAAACTTATTTTAGAAGCTGACGAAAATGTACAAACTTTTGACATGCCAAATGACGAAGAAAATCAGGATATTTTAGCAGATAAGATCACCGATGACATACTTGTAGACTTAGTGAGTAAAGAACGCAATTTCATGGCTAACAAAACGGCTCCACCTGTTGCACCGAAACCTAACAGACAGAAGGACAACAGTGTTGTGACTAACGGCTCTGAAAGCATTCTAATGAACGGAAATATTGAGGACTTTGACGAAAAAATTATCTCGCCCAAAAATTCTAAAACGGTTAATTTAACAGATAAACTTGTCGACACTTTGTTAGACGATGCTTTAACGAAAATGATAACAACGAGAAATAAACAACGGAACCGAGGAGGGGAAGTTCAGGATCTGATCAATTTCAACGACTTTGACGAAGAGAAACCAGAACGCACGTCACCTTCCACAGAGCTACTGCATGTTTTAAGTAAACCTGATCAACCACATGTTCCCAGTGATGTACCTAATAGACCAGGTTCACCATTACCAGGAAGCAAACCAAAGGGAGTTAATCAGGTAAAAGTTTACTTCCATTTTGTAAAATGGCATAGTTTAGGTGAAAGTACATGTTGTTTTATATAATTTTCTGCATTTTCTTTTTCATATTTCTGGTCAAATACATGACAGTGATACATTTGTAATATCAAAATGGTAGACAAATGAGTATTTGTAAAATGCATGTTATACCCCCACTCGTAAAGAGGGGGCTATTTTGCAATCACCTTGTCAGTTTGTCCGTCTGAATTTTTCATGTTTGCCGTAATGAAAACTTTCGTAACAGTTATCTCAGCATCTACTGGAAGAAATGATTTTATATTTGATATATGGCTTAGGCATGGGGACTTGTACCGTGTCTCCCCTTTCCAGGGTTTCCGCACATCTTCTTCCTGTTTACCGTGCGACGTACAAATGAACGAGTGGGGGTATTATAAGCACGACGTAGCGTACAACATCTTGTTTATTTATTAAAGCACTATAAATTGGTTGTCATGGCGAACATTTGATTTATGTCCAGATTGCATGGAATTCAAAGGTCAAAGAGGGTACCTATATTGTATAGTAGAACCCGGGTGGTTCAATTAGTTAGGTAGTTGGATTACCTATTAACTTGTACAAGCCTATCACAAATACGGCGTTGGTTCGCACCCGGCTTTGTAAATTACAAAAAAAGGTGCACTCGCCACCGCAAGTGATAAAGTTTACCAGTTACTTGCTCATGGTCGGTGGTTCTCTCCAGGTACTCCGGTTTCTTCCACCACTAAAACTGGTCGCCATGATATAGCTGAAATATTGCTGAAAGTGGCCTTAAACACCAAAAATCAAAATCATTATATTGTATAGTCACATCCTCGCTCATTTTTCAACCCAGATCCTAGAAACTTTCAGAATATTTGCATTGCTATAATTGAAATTGTTCCCCTAACAAATGGGACGTTTTTAAGACTTGTGTCCATTTTGAAACCAAGTCAATTTTACCTATTTTGTATATTCCTTTCACATTTTTCAAACCATATCCTTTCAATTTTTATCACAATTTTTGTTTAGACAGTCCTTGAAATGAACATTTTAATTTACTTGTCCAAATCAAAATCTTGAATTTATTGTTATATAGTTCTAAATAAAAACTAAAAAATTTACTGGTCCGAGCAAAGTTTGACTGGTCATCGCCAGGACTGACATATAATACCTATACACATCACTTCACATTGTAGAAACTTTTTCATGATCTTATTGTGTAATAATTTTTTTTGTCTTTTTGTTGGTATTTAGACTGACCTTGATAACTTACGAGATGAAATGAAAGATTTACTAGGTGGTGACGACGATGACTACGTAGAAGACGATATACTTGGAATTAAGCCAGAAAAGGCCCCACCGCCTTATCCAGGGGGTGAAGGTAACTCATATCTGTTATTATTGTTTCAGAAATTTCATGTGAAGTCAAACCTGCTTTAGTGACCACCTGTATTAAGCAATAGCTTGTATTATTATACTTTACTATAGAAACTAGATGGAAAATAATAACAGTATTTTCTGTATGTGAAAAGAAATAACCCCCTTTTCCCGTTGCAATGTGCACGTAGGAAAAATATCGGTTTGGGTATCTGCGCATGGTACAAAATAACCCCTAAAAATTTGGCGCCCTTTTGCACGTCGATAAAATATCTAATTATTTCCCTTGCATTAATGTCATCTGGAATCATGGCGGCTGCCGGTCGATTTAGGGGCAGCTCAGATATAGACATTGAGGCAATTTTGGCAGATAAGGACTAAATTTCATTAAATAATGATAATAGAGTAGAATTCTTGTAGTTTTAGCATGCCCAAAGATTCCTAGTTTTGTTCAGTATGATGATACAATTATGTCTCATATTAATGTAATATCCCAAATAATTAAATCTCGAAAGTGTTATTTCACTCGGTCCTCGGTCCTACGGACCTCGGGGAAATAACCCTTTTCTCGTTTTAATAATTTTGGATATTACATTATCATGAAACCCATAGTTGTATATTATGTAACCTAGGGGATGCCATGGTCATGATCGTATGGTAGTTGGATTTACACATTTACCCTAACCCCCAATAAAAATTAAGACAATTTTTCATTCTGGAATGTACCGCATCAGTGGTGTAAACATTAGCGTACTTGCCTCAGGTGTGGCAGATTGTGGGTTCTAGCTAGATTGTAAGATTTGTACTTGTTGCTTCTCTGATAAGCATGCAATAGAGTAAGAGTAAAGATGGGTTGGATCTGAATCAGGAAAATGTTTCCAAATTGAGGGACATGTCTACCTGTGGACTGTTATTATACCCCCGCTCCACCGGAGTGGGGGTATACTGTTTTTCCTCTCTCCGTCTGTCCTTCCGTCCATCCAAGATATTTTTTGCCGCATTTTTCTCAGCAACTATTGATGGCAGAAATCTGATATTTGGTCACAAGCTTCATATAGGTATGCCATATTGTGGGAAGTGTTTTTGGATTCCTACTTCCTGTTTGCCGACTTAGTTGGTTTTTATACACATTGAACATATATGCGGTATGCAGGGGAATCATAAGTGAGCATTAGCTCACAGTTCATCTTGTTTTAGTGAACTAGCACTATGAAGATCTATCTAAGCGTGTTGGTCTAGTACAAAGCGGACATTATTATCATCTCATTGAATATAACTTGTTCTTGCCATTGTTATACCCCCACTCGTAGAGAGGGGGCTATATTGTAATCACCTTGTCTGTCCGTCCGTCCGTTCACACTTTCGTAACAGATATCTCAGCTTCTACTGGAAGAAATGATTTTATATTTGATATATGGCTTTGGCATGGTGACTTGTACTGTGTCTCCCCTTTCCAGGTTTACCGCACATCTACTTCCTGTTTACCGTGCGACTTACAAATGAACGAGTGGGGGTATTCTTAGCACGACGTAGCGTGCAACATCTTGTTGATTTGGTGTTAAATAGCAATGACTCACTCATTCATTCTTCAATATATTGTTATCTATGTTATTGTTTACTGATATGAACATTGTAATCTATTAATTACATCAAAACCTGTCTAAACCAGAATCCTGTATAAACCTAACTTTAGATACAGTCTTCATCCAAAACACACTGCATCGGTGGTGTAATGGCTAGAGTACTCATCAAAGACTATATAATTGGTATTTGCTCTTCTCTGCTAAGCACACAGCATTATGAAGATTGGTTGGCACGGAATCAGGATCGTGTGTCCAACTGGAGCGACATGTCAACTCGTGGACTCTTGTTCTATGACTATTTGTTGTTCTATTACAAAGCGGATATTATCATCTCATAGGAATGTAACTTGTTCTCGCCATAGTATAGCTGAATATTTGTTCTTGTGTCTTTAGACAACAGTAACTCACTCACTCATCCAAAACAGCATTATGGTTACATTTCAATAGCATTGACATTTTCTATTGGTTTTTTTTTCTCTATGTATTTCAGATGCACAGCTAATGAAAGCAGAACTTCAGAAAATGGTATCAGAGGACTTGTATTATGCTGTACCTCATGAGTCTGATGAAGTTGGGGGGATAGTGGCTGACGCCGTTGAGGTGTATTGGCAGGTTCGACGCTGTGGGGAGCCATTAGACAATGTTCAAATTCCTGAAAATTTCTATTCAAAAGAAGACGTCAATGGAGACTTAGACAGTAATAGTAGACGTGTTTTTAAGAAATTATTATTTGACTTGTCAGGGGAGGTAATTAGAGACATTTATAAAGATGAAGAGAATGAACCTCCACCTTGGCAAAAACCAAAACGTAGACAACAAAAATATTTTCGAGGTGCTTCACCTCCGACAACGATAGAAATTTTAACTCCTATTGTTCAGAAAGCTGTGATAAACACTTTAGGTTTAAATGGCTCGCGTAAGGCCAATAAGAATAAATGGACGGTGCGGAAACGGAAAGATCATGTGGATAATATTCTAGTGGAGGAATTACGAGAGGAAGAACCGAGGTGGATTAATTATGACGAGGACGAATTAGCTGTTAAAATGCAACTTTCAGACACAATTTTTGATATGCTATTGAACGATACTGTACAAGCTTTGAACGAAGTTTTTGAGAAAAAGAAACTTGGGAGCAAGGTCTGACACTCATTTATGTGATATTTTAAGGGAGTCACGTTGGAAGTCATGTGACATTTTGTACTGGTGACATGTGACATTTCATGTTGTATTGCTAAGAGTGAAATGTGGTAGTATTTAAATAATGTGATATTTTGTACGAGAGTCATGTGATCTGTAAATATATTTATTCTTGTGTAGGAGTTTTACGGTGAGATCTAGTGATATTGTGTGGTGCTATAATAAGGTTTTAGAGTACAATATATTATTTACCATACTTCACAATTGCTGATGAAATCCAAAGGCCGCCTCCATGGAAACGTAATTTTATGCAAATTAATGGGTCTTATTAGGCTTGGAATTAGCTCATAGCTTATAGGATAGAAATAGTTTTGGAAAGTGTTGGCAAAATCAAGATTTATAATGGCTATTATTTGTAAAGAAAAACTTCAAAAATGGATAGAAAAAGTTGAATTTGAAAGTGCAAATCTTTGTATTTGCTTGTAGTCAGAAAATTTTGTTTTAAGACGATATCCAATAATATTCAAATCACCAGTATGTTTAAAGTTTTAGGTTGTCGCTGATTGAAACATTACATGAATCTTTAATGTGACTAAACATTCCGTCCCATGGATAATAAACTCATCCATGTTTTGATATTTTTTTTTTATATTATTCTGTTGAAATGGCTGAATCATTAAATCATTCCGTCCTATTTGCAGCATGCCCACGTTTGCTAAGCTGCTGGCATTTTTTTTTTTTTTTTGGCAACTTGTCATTATGTATGAAAATAAAATTGGTACCAGAAAATTAACAGATTTGGAAACACTGCCATAGTTGAAATTAACAAAATGTGAGTTATAATTTTTTTTGTGAGAATTGTGTGTGTGTGTGTATGTGTGATTACACATAAAGCAAGCATTTACAGACAACTATATTTTTAATGATTAGTTATGTTTCGACAAGTTAAATCTATGATATTTTTTTTTTTAAATATCAAAATTTGTTAAATTTATATAATTATGTTAAGACAGATGATGCATTTAATGTTTTTTTTTTTTGTAATCTATCTTTTTTTAAGCATTTTAAAAGTTCAAACTGTTGGATATGGAGCACACTAATCTACGTTGAATTATCTCCCTTTTATTTTTTTATTTTTTTTTTTTTTCAATCTTGTATTGCAGCAATAAATTCTGTCCTATGGTAATTTAAGTTCTGTAAGGGTTATGTCCCTTTTAAGTCAATTTAAATTTGCTAATGGCTTTGTTTCATTGAAACATTTTGTTGTTGCTCAAATTAATAAGACCACGACTTTGTGATAGTGCTATATATTTAGTGCCAAACTATGATTAGCTGAGCCGATTTCTCTCTGTGCTTCATTTATCTTTAGTATATCAATTAACCATTTTATTTTCCATTGTCTTTACAAGTTTGTCGGTGATTTTCTCCGTGTAGTCTGGTTTCCTGCACCTATAAAACTGATCACCTCGATACAATTGAAAAATTGTTGCAAGTGGCATTAAATATCATAACCCTCTTAACCAATGTCTTAACCTTTGTAAAGGGAGATGCTTGATACTGCATTAACTGGCCATACCATGTCAAGACAAATGGCATTAAATATCATAGCCACCCCCCCNCGATACAATTGAAAAATTGTTGCAAGTGGCATTAAATATCATAACCCTCTTAACCAATGTCTTAACCTTTGAAAAGGGAGATGCTTGATACTATATTAACTGGCCGTCCCATGTCAAGACAAAACAAAAAATACCTGTGTTTTCGCTAACCCTACCAACCTTAATATTTAGTACCTACCCTAAAGTTGTTATTGCCATTTTTTGGACAAGTTAAAAGTCAGATCCTGGTCCTGTATAACCTAGGTAAAAAGTAAAATATTATATATATATATGTAAAATGTTAATATAGCCGTGCGATTGACGAATATAATAAAAAAAAAATTAAAACAGAATTCTGGAACTTATTTTATATAGCACAAGCACTTTCACTGTTTACACAGATCATCAGGTACAAATCTATATATATATATATAAAGTTTTACCTACCTACCTAAAACTGGGGCCCGGGTGGCTCAATGAGTTAGGTCGTTGGATCTAGCAACTCATACAAGCCTATCACCAATATGGCTTTGTAAATTACAAAAAAGTGTGCACTCGACTCGCAACCGCAAGTGATAAAGTTGACTAGTTGCTTGCCCATGGTCGGTGGTACTCTCCAGGTACTCCGGCTTCCTCCACCACTAAAACTGGTCGCCATGATATAACTGAAATATTGTTGAAAGTGGTTTTAAGCACCCTAACCTACCTACCTACCCTATTTTTTACAAAAATGTTAGCGGAAGCACAGTTGGGTTGGTTTTTTTTTTGTCTGACCAACGGAATCTCATGAATAATTTCTTTTTTTATTTCCATAGCAATGTGACATATTCATCATAATTACCTGATATATATTTTTTTATGTTATTATGTTACTTGTATATGTTCTCAGGATGCTACTGTTCTTGTGATTCCAAAAACTGGAATTGCCGAACTTTGGAAACATTTTTTTTTTAAAGATCTGACGATTCTGTAAATTTAATTTAGTTTGTATATCTTATAATAGGGCAGCAATATTAAATATAGATGACTATTTATTTATTTAAGTGTACAAATATTTAATTTATTCTACATTTAGTAGATCTTGTACAAATTAGTTTATTGCTTGTAATTCTTCTCATTTTAAGAATTTGGAAAGGAAAAGATTTTTAATGGTCTGCTCGAGATGTTTTTAATGCTCTTTTAGCTAGGCATTATGGGTATTTATTCTTACCCTTGTCAATTACAATGTAATTTGTACGACACGAATTTGTTTCAATTCAGAAATTTAAAATATTGAATCTATTCTTTTTAATCGTGCTGTAGTTGCTAATCATAAAAACAAAAGTCTTGGTAAGCAAGAGTTATGTCCCTTGGTTTCATCTTAAAATGTTTGTCCTGAGTACTTTCACCGATGTTACTTCTTCTTAAAAAAACATTTACAGTGAAACTGTTAAATTTATTAGGATTTTTTGTTCAGCTCACCTTTATCAAACTGAAACAAACTTGTCTGAAATTTTACTTCTATGATATTCAACAATGTTTGCTATTTTTGTTCCATTCTGAAATTCAAGATGGCTGCAAGGGCTGGTAATCTTGTATAATTGGGTGAAATTACAACTATCTTCCTTCAAAAACCACATTTTTTTAAATTGTTATATGATTAGATTGTTAATTATATCTACAAAGATTTTTTTTAATTTACTTGTCGATCTGAAATTCAAGATGGTCACCTTTCCACTACCACAGGACTAACTTGTTGATCTGAAATTCAAGGTGGCTACCTTGCCATCACAATGTGACAAATTTCAACAGATGACCTGATTAGAAAAAAAATGTATAAACATTTTTTACAGAAACTACATTCTCAGTACATGAATTAAACACAAACATTGATGTTATCAAATATTAAAATAATTCCTAAATTAGCAATGCTTACCATAATTTTTAGACTATGGGTCTAGAATATGTTGGGTTTTTTTTACCTCAAAACATGCATTTACCTTTAAAATCCTATGAAGAATGCACTATTTAGAGTTACTGTATATATAAAAAAAAAAGAAATGAAATGCAGGTTTTAATATTTGTACCACATCTTAGGCGTAGCATTCGTAGACAGTATTAATTGTTATTAATTAATTACGACATATAAATAATTTGTTATATTTATTGTCAATTCCTTGTTGATAATGTGACTATATTTCTATAAATAGATTTAGTCAGCGGAAATATAATATTTTGTATTTTTTCATAAATTATTTTGTATATTTGTAGTCATTCATTTCATTTTTGTAATCTATGCAAAAAAAGTTGTAACACTTGTGCTTCTCTATGGAGGCATAGAAAATAAAATCTAACATAAAGACATCATTATCTTATATATTAAACAGTCTGAAGATCATGTGTACCCAGTTGTTGTTGAAGTGGGTTGGGTTTGTGGTGTTTTAACGCCACGCTCAACAATATTTCAGTTATATCGCGGCGGTCAGTTTAATTGGTGGAGGGAACTGGTGTACTCGGAGACAACCACCAACCTGTCGCAGTTATTGTAACTGCATCCGTGGTGTAATGATTAGCGTGATTGCCTCGAGCGCGGTAGATCGTGGGTTCCAGCCCCAATCGGGTCAAACCAAAGACTATAAACTTGGTATTTGTTGCTTCTAAGCTAAGCATGCAGCTATAAGGAGAACCAGCAAAGACCGGAATCAAATAATGCATCTGTGTGGGGCAACATGTCTATCCGCGGACGATTGTTTCAGTGAGTTAGCACTATAAAAATTCAACTAAGTGTGTTGGTCTAGTACAAAACTGACCTCATCATCATCTCATTAAAAGTTAACTTATTCTCGCCATGATATAGCTGAAAATTGCCAAGTTGGCATTAAACAACAATCTCTCACTCACTCGAAGAACACGAACTCACAGTACACCCTGACGTTTGACTAATCGAATATATTCATCTTATTTAATAGTATACAACACAATTTGTTTGATCGGTTGTTGGATATGCAAAATAAAGGATTGTAATACAGGGTTACATTCATGAGTTTGAAACATTATTTTGACAATTAATTGCCAAATATATGGTCCATCTAGATATCCATGAGCATACAAACAACAAAGGCTATTATTATTAAATGCAATCACTTTTTACAGGGAAAACGTAATATGTGTATGCTATATTTATTCTATAATAAGTTGTCATACTTAGAATGGGAAATTTATTGCAAATAAAGCAATATTCTTTCCATACTGAATGTCCTGTCGTTAAGAGTATTAAAAAACAAAAGGAATTCACAGTACATTTTAAGCAGAAGGCACATTTCATAGAGGATATCTTTACATAGTGTGTATATATTTTTTTATGATTTTGGTCCCCCATGATTATTATTACAACTACACATGTGAATTGAACATAACTTTGAATTATCTCCCCCTGGACCACAAAAACAATGGTAAAATCCAAAGTTTGGACGAAAAGAAAATGGTTGGCCAGTTTGTATTTGAATTTTTATGTATCACGGAATGGTGGGTCAGTTACACATAGTACAAATACTTCAAATGGGGAAAACAGGATAGAATCTAAAAATATAATCATCATATCCAATCAATTTCATTTTCTGATAGATGTTGTTTCAATCCCACTCGGGCGAGGTGTACTCGTTACAGCATTATGTGATCAAGTTTGTCAGTGACATCTGCTGGTTGGTGGTTTTCTCCGGGTACTCCGGTTTTCTCCACCAATAAAACTGACTGCCACGATATCACTGAAATATTGTTGAAAGTGGCGTTAAACACCATAATCCAAATCCTAATCAAACGAAACACGACCGGCCGGCACATCAATGGTGTAATTAATGGTTAGCATACTCGGCTCTATGGTGGTAGATCTGGAATTCGAATTCCTGACTAATTGAACCAAAGAATATAAAACTGGTATTGATTGCTTCTCTGCTAAGCAGGCCACATCGACGAGTAAGAGCAAAGACTGGTTGGCTCGGAAATCAGGACAATGGGGCGACATGTCTGTCTCGGACTGTTGTTTTAGTGAGCTAGTAAGCACTATACAAATTCTACTAAGCATGTTGCTCCAGTACAAAGCGGAAGCTTGTTCTCGCCATGATATAGCTGAAATATTGCTCATTTGGCTTAAAACAACAATCACTCACTCAAGCCATACACAGAAATGCGAATATCTCATGCGATTTTGAAAGATACACACATATATCTAGAGTTTATTATGTGGGTTAGGGTTGTGGTGTTTAACGGCACTTTATTTGAGTTATTTGGTGGCGGAGACGGGAGAAAACGACCAACCTGCCGCAAGTCACTGACAAACTTAATCATATAATGTTGTATCGAGTACACCTCGCCATGAGCGGAATTTGAACGCACAACTTTAGTGGTGATAGGCATTTATTGCATAGATAGTTGCAAATCCAACTACCTTGCGATCAGGATCACGATGGCCCCATTTTTTATGTGATTATTCGGGTCGGAGAAAAAGATTCATAAACAAAAATATTCATCATTACTGCAATTATATTGTTCTTACATTGTTGAATAACTTCAAGAATGTTTTATTTTTAAAAGTTCGCTTAGGACAAACAATAAAGAATGGGAAAGAATTCAGTACGTTTTACTCGACAGTGGGATCAGCTATATCCTATATGTGTTTTTTTAGTTCCATCTTTTCAGCCATGACAATCTAGATAGTTATCGGGTCGAACTGCTAGGGCGAATGTGTACTGAAGGCGAACGGATCCGATACCCTGCATGCAGTGATGTAATGTGTTAACAGGTGTAATTGTTAATTGATAGAACCATTGAACATGCATTGATTGATAGGAAGATTTTGTTTGTGTTTTCGAAATTTTATGATCAATGGCAATTCCAATTTCAACAAATAAAAAAGTCCTTATTGCTTTGTTTTTTGTTTTTTGTTTTTTGTTTTTTTGTTTTTTTTGTTTTTTTTTAATTTCTGCTTTTTTCGTTTGTTGTTTTTTGTTTTGTCTGTTTGTCGTTTCATTCATAGCCATTTCTTGGTCCTCAATGTCCATGAAATATTTAGTCTTGTTCTTCAACAACCATCAAAAGAAAACACAAAGAATCAAATGTATATTTTTATAACAGTACATGTATACAGAGACGTATGAGTGGATCGTAAAGTGGGAAAAGGGGATCACATTCAAGAATAAAAAACACTTTTATGGCCTTGTTTAACTGCACAATAATTTTTCTTAGCTTCCATGCTAAAAATTCAGCTTTTTCTTACATTTATCCCCCCTCCCCCAAAAGGTGATAGGGGGCAAAAAAAATATGCCCCTAACTTTTTTATATAATTACATATTACACCCATTTATAGTTTCAAGTAAAACCTCACTCGTCACAACTCGGCTAATTCACATTTACACGAGGTTTGCTTATTAGGGATGCTTAAAAGAATAAAAATCAAATACATTATACAATTTAAAACATTTTAAATCCTTATACGGAAAAAAATCAAATAGAAGTAATTTTGTCAAATAATAAAATGAAATGAAACTGAAATATTATATTTAAGGAGATTATTCATTTAAACTGTAATTCTCCGGTATTGTATTAAAACAACAAAGAAATACATCAATATCCAATTGTAAATTAATGATCTCAAATATGACAAACTAAACAGTAAATACAGTAGTTGACCTACTCAACCTAGCCATAGGCTACACAGCGGTCAAGTAATGGTAAACAATTTTGTTTACATTGTAACTTTATTTTGACCGATTTTCGCCCCACATACATATATATACATATAATGTGTGCTACGTCAACTATTGGAATACATAGTTTATTAATGTTTGGAGTTTTTCAATGACTTGCGACATGGTGGTTTTCACCGGGTATTCCGGTTTCCTCCACCAATAAAACTGACCGCCACGATATGACTGAAATGTTGTTGAAAGTGGCGTTAAACACCATAACCCTAACCCTATGTCGCCACGATATAACTGATTGTTTGTTTGTTTTATGATTTTTAACCCACTTTCAACACTATTTCAGTTATATCGTGGCTGTCAGTTTTATTGAGAAAACAACCGACCTGTCGATATAACTGAAATATTGTTAAAGTGGCGTTAAACACCAAAACACTAACTCTATTAATGCTTGGATTGGACATATGTTTTGGCTACATCGTAAAGATTCTTCCCCAATTAAGTTGGATGAAGTACTGATAAGTCCTATAACTAGGAGGTCACAAACCAAATGATTAAGTGTTCCTAGGTTAAACCAATTAATGTTGACTAACCCCCCCCCCCCCCCCACCTTTTTCCCCCTCATCATTACTGCATAAAGCTATGAACTAATGTTCAAATATTACAATTGTAATGTTTTGTCATTATTTCATTTGAATACATTTGTTATATTGTAATATCATATTGAATACCATCATATTCATTAATTGATTGGTGTTTCACGCCAACTTTAGCAGTATTTCAGCTCTTGTGATGTGAACAATGTATATGAATAATTTTCCATGCTGGATTTCCATTGCTAGAAGACCCCAAGATCGATTAATAGTAGATGGCTTAATGCCCAGCTGCAAATATTTCAATGCTGCATATTATTCGAGAGGAGAAAAGGTGTCAATAAAAAAAAATGAAAAAAAAATAGGGTACTGCACGGGGAAGGTTTGGAGAGGTGGGTAGGGACGATCATGTTTATCTTGAGTAGAGCTGATCATGTATGAAGATCTTTATAAATAAGATAAAACATGCCTTTTGTGAAAACATTAAAATTGAGCATTGAATAAAGAAGTAATAATACCCATTTTCTTATGCAACGGGTGCTATCAATCTCACACCAATAATTGATCTCTCTCGTTCAGAATCAAACGTCTGATATTGTTTAGATTTGTGTATTCGTCCCTTAGTTGGAGGTCCGGATATTTTCTCCTCGCATAATCTTTGGATTATGGTGTTTAACGCCACTTTCAACAATATTTCAGTTATATCGTGGAGGTCAGTTTTATTAGTGGAAGAAACCATAGAAAACCACCGACCTGTCGCAACTAATGTTAAACGTCACTCTTTGAGAATGATGACATATTATAGGGGGGCCAGACCTATAATCCGACAGTCCGACGGTCCAGTAGTCCTACAGTCCTGTAGTCCGACAGTCTAAGTACATTTAACAGCTTTTCTATGAAAATAAAATATCTGTTCTCTGTTCTTTATAAAAAAAAAAATATTCGCTTAGTCAAGTTTTTTGCACCGTGAAAACAAAATCCGTCGTCAAGCTGGAGTTGCAAGATTATTATGTGGTTTATTGGTGCATATATTAAAAACTGGCGTTGAAAGATTCTTACATGTTTTACTGAAGCATATATTAAAAACATTTTCGTCAAATTCTGTTCTTCAATTTACTCCGAGGGCCCGGGTGGCTCAATGAGTTAGGTCGCTGGATCTAACAACTCATACAAGCCTATTACCAATACGGCGTGGGTTCGCGCCCGGCTTTGTAAATTACAAAAAGGGTGCACTCGACTTGCAACCGAAAGTGATCAAGTTGACTAGTTGCTTGCCCATGGTCGGTGGTTCTCTCCGGGTACCTCCACCACTAAAACTGGTCGCCATGATATAGCTGAAATATTGTTGAAAGTGGCGTTAATCACACAAAAATCAAATCAATCAATCAAATTAATTTTCAAGACATTTACTTTAGAGAATTCAAAGAAAAAAAGGTCCAAATATATTGCCTAGACCCGGAATACGTCCATTGTTGCGATTGGCTCATTTAGTCAGTTCAGAACAAATTGCCTGCTACATCGGCTCTGCCGAGGGAAAACAATAATTTAACGGCGAAGAAGACGATTTAAAGATTAATTTTGTTCCAAAAATTAACACCCTCGAAAATCGTATGGTCGTGACTTTGAGATTATCATTGAATTAAAGAATTTTACGATTTCTTCGAATGCAAATTCCGTCATACAAGTACAAATTCATACAAATATTCAAGAAAATTGGTCAAACTAAAGCTTTATATCTTTTTTTTATATATTCCAGTGAATTCCTACTACGTTGCTGTTCTTACTTGAAAAACAAACAAACACATCTCCGTCGGACTTTATATAGCTACGCTCCCTATTGTAGAAGTACCGCAGTTTTAAATACTCTACCCCCCCCC
>MJUT01026756.1:337732-359445 GCA_002080005.1 Gigantidas platifrons
CCCCCCCCCCCCCCTCCCCTAAATGCACAGACCCTTCCAAAAATTTTCAGACTATACATGAACTATTAAATATGTCGGACTATCGAACCGTCGGACTATCGAACTGTCGGACCATCGAACTGTCGGACGAAAGAGCTGTCGGACCATCACTACGCACCCACATTTGTATATTTAGAAAGGTTTTTCCACGAAATATAAAGACCAAATTCCCCCAACTACCCATGTACTGGAAAATTGATGCTTCGTCACTTCAATTAATATTAGTTAAAAATATATCATTTCGTAACTCATTTCTTTTCTTTACATGTATCTTTTTCAATGCATGCCATTTTAATTGACAAAGACTATATAAATACTAGGTATTAATTTCAAGTTTTAAACAATTCAATTGGGGTGCGGAATAACCAGGAAGTCATATTGTATACATTTCAATAGAAATATATTTCAAATTTGTTTTAGATTTGTTTTGAAATACTATATAATTATATAACTCACCAAACTTTTAATGTCTTTGATTTCGTTTCCCGATTTTTTTTTATAACAACATGTTGAATTGATCAATATGTTCAATTTAAATATATTTAATTTTGAGAAGAATAAAATATTGAATTAACAATAAACATTCGGAATAAAATTTGTACTCGCCGTAATACTGGAGGATGAAAGGTCTACTCGATTATTATATACAGTGTAAACGTTTTGTTTCAGATTACGCATAGGAGAATGTCAGAGTAACTCTCCATTCCTTAAAAATAGTGGAGCCGAGGCCCATTGTTTTTAAGGAATAGAGAGATACGAGGACATACTCCAACTTAAAATCCACCCATTGTACTTTATTAATTTTATTAATCATTAATCTTGTAATAAAACAAAGTTTGTGTGTAGTATCTAAAGTACAAAGAGAACAATGACTCTCCATTCCTTAAAAATAATGGAGTGTTTTGACAATAGAGTTACATAACAGGTGGATTTTAACTGTCGATCATCAGTTTTATGTATATTAGATGTTAAAGATCTACTCGATTATTATATTACGTAAGCATTGTGTTGATTAAACTGACTGTCACACATGCAGGCGCTGGTGACACGGAATTATCCACCCTTTTTAACTTGGGAGCGTAGCTCTAATCCGATATCCCGTTAGTCCGACACCCCGATAGTCCGACAGACCAACATAGATGGGTTTTTTTTCTCACTTTGTAAAAGTTAGGGGAATACATAAGAAGGATCAAAAGCTTTAGATTGACCAATTTTCTTGAATATTTGTCTGAATTTATACTTGTATGACGGAATTTTCATTCACTCAAATGAAGAAATAGTAAACGTGTAAGAAATAAATCATGGAAGCCAGAATGTGTTGGGAGTTTTAACACGGTTGGCGGATATTAGTATTTTATCCCAAACCAGAGGCGAGGGATAAATATCCGCCAACCCATGTTAAAACTCAAAACACATTCTGGCTTCCATGATTTATTTAGATTCTGATATGTCTAAGAGTACAAATACGGTAGTATACTTTGATTGGAAGACTGTAATTTATATTTACGTCTGCGGAAAATGTCGCAGACAATGTATGCTGCCAATGGAAAAGTCAGTCACATTCACCGGCGTGTGTGCGAATGAGATTATACCATCGATAAATCGCTCGTTCCACTGATAATCTCAAAGGGACGACCATACGAGTTTCGGAGAGGAGGGATATTTTTGGATCAAATACATTTAAGTGTCTGAGGGCAGGTTTAATAAAGTATTGTCTTGTCTTCGAAAACTATACGATTATAACACAAAATATTAATAATATTAACTGACAAAACACTCGCTTTACTTAAACATTGTATATATATATATATCCCACAGACACTAGATCAATAAAAAAAATTCCATAGTCAATGGAAAAATGTATCAATGTGTAAATGACTATTAATAGTTCCTGGAGAGAACTTCATATAAGTTGTAAAACTTGTGTTCAATCCTATTGTATATATTTGACAATAAAATATGTTTAAATTAATAGTTCCTTTTATATTACACATTGCCATTTGCTTTGACCATGACGTCCATGACTGTATATGGATTTCTGTTTAATTGATATCATGTCTAGTGTCTGTTCAACCTACCAGTCAACGGATGAAAGAATGATAGTTTACGAGCAGCGGATCCCGTGGAATTTTTTTCCTGCTTCATAAATCAGAACCCCCCTTCCCCTTTGCACACGTTCTTTGTATATACTGTTTGTAAACTTTTGTCACGAATAAAACTGAAATATTTCTCGCTTAACTTTAAACAACAATCAATCAATAATCTATTTCACGTGTCAGATTTGCTTGGCCTGATTTGACCCGATTTGAAAGAAAGGCCCGCTTGTACATGGAAATGGGTCGTCGTGGTCGTGTTCGAATGGTAGTTGGATTTACAACTAGTAGATGTAATAACTAGTAACTACCTGTGCAATCAGTGCATAACACCACTAAAGTTGTGAGTTCGAATCCCACTTAGGAAAGGTGTACTCGATACAGTATGTGATAACGTTTGTCAGTGACTTTCGGCTTTAAACCTCATAACCCTAGCCCCTGTACATGGAAAGCAACGGTTGTCGTTTTGGAGGCGGTATTTTTATTTGTTTTGGGGGTTTTTTTGGTTTTTGTCTTCTTCTTTTTTTTCGGAAAATTTTAGTTATTGTAATCAATTTCACTCGTATAGTGCATTAAAAGTTATAAGCTATAAATTCATACAAATACCCCACTTTCGATAGCAAAACGGGACATTGTTCGCTAAGACCTTAATTGTATTCACCTCCTGAATGATTTCATACTATTAAATCTTTGATTGAGATAATTCTTGGGTATTTTTGGTACATTATGTTTCGACATTTTATTTTTTCCTAGAATTGATCTATTCCAGGAAATTTAAACAATAGGATGACAAACCTAAAGAAATTTGACTCTGGCGACTTACAGAGAAATAAGTTTTAAAAAATAGGTTATGGTATTTATGATACATTTCATATTGTATAGAATGTCTTCTATCTGTCACAAATTTGAGTCAACAGGATATAAATATATCGTACATGCAATCTTATTTGTTTTCCTTTACACAGTTCGCATTCCGTTTCAAATTTTTCTCGAACAAGGGAGGTAATCAGATTTACAACATCCGTGAATAAAAATGTATCAAATTTTTTTCACAAGTCAATTTATTCACATATTCACAAAATTACCCATTTCGAAAATCGTAATTACTTTCAAGATCCTGAAAGCGGCAATCTGATTGGTCAATTCACTCATTGACCCTAGGTCACTGACGCGAGGATGTCTACGGCGTTTCGTCAGATTCTCACGCAGCGACATATCAGAAAACGGGAGCAAGATGAGAATATGATTTTAATCAGATTGCTGGTTAAAGGGCTACTCAATTATTATATTACGTAAGCATTATGTCAATTAACCTGACTATCACACATAAAGGCACTCGTGACACGGAATTATCCCCCCTTTTTAATTTTCTGATTACATGTATATTTACTTTCAATAAAGTTTCTTTACTATTTCATCGACTCTATTGACAATAAGCGAGTTATATATCTATGGTCGACACAAATAAGGTGGTGTTAGCACAGGATTATATGAATATGGACACGTACAAGTTAAAATAAGAAAAAAAGAGATGAAATAATAACGAAATTTTATTGAAAATAAGTATGTAAGCAGAAAGTTGAAAAGGAGAGGGGTGGCAATTCCGTGCCATGAGCTCCTGTGGTCTCTCATCAGTTATATGTATATATTTCATGTTTACGTCCTCTTGTACATTTAAGTGTTTGAGGCGTATTGTAACATAAATACGTATTTTTCTTTTGATGTTTTTATGCAGTAATCAACTTAAAAAATAGTGAACTTTTACAAACCATGGTCTAACATGAAGATCTTGATGTTATTCCATGATTTTGACATCACATGAGAATAATAGTTAAGTTTCTATGGAAGTGGGAGGAGCTTAAGTCATGGTCTAATATAAAGATCTACATGTTATTCGATGGTTAACGCGGACCTCGACGAAAGCACCCAATATTGATTTCTGTTACAAACCATATACCATGGATCTTACTCATGAACTTATTTAAACCAATTCATCCTTCGGGTTTTTTGGTTTAAATAAGTTAATTCGTAAGATCCATGGTATATAATACTTGTCTTGTCTTGTCTTCGAAGACTATATGATTATAACATATAATTTTAATTATATTAACTGACAAAACCACTCGCTTTACTTAAACATTGTTTTTACACTCCCACAGACACTATAGATCAATAGAAAAAATTCCAGTCAATGGAAAAATATCATCAATGTGTCAATGACTAATAGTTCTTTTTATATTACACATTGCCATTTGCTGTTACCAGGATTTAGGACAAATGAGTCGCTGTGCTAGTTAAGTTAAGAGGCCCCTTACTTGGACCCTGAAGAAGGTAGACCAGGTAGTCCTACACAGGCAGTCAGGCATACATGCTCAGGAAATTTAAGAATAGTTAAACTTTTAAAATTGCACCACATAAGTAAAAATTCATCGTAAAAATTTTTTTTTGGCAAGATGAGCCCCCTTGGCCAGCGGGGCCCTGTGCTTAAGCACACCTAAGCATAATGGTAAATCCACCACTGGCTTTTACCATGACTGTATATGGATTCTGTTTTTATTGATATCGTGTCTAGTAGTGCCTGCTGTATCCACCACAACGGATGAAGGAACGATAGCTTACAAGCAGCAGATTCCGTGGAAGTATTTTCCTGCTTCGTAAGTCAGAACCCCCCCCCATTTTACCTACTTTCTTTTATATACTGTTTGTAAACTTTTGTCACGAATAAAACTGAAATATTTCTCGCTTAACTTTAAACATCAATCAATCAATCAATCAATCAATCAATCAATCAATCATCTATTTCACGTGTCAGATTTGCTTGGCCTGATTTGACCCGATTTGAAAAAAAGGCCCGCTTGTACATGGAAATGGGTCGTCGTGGTCGTGTTCGAATGGTAGTTGGATTTACAACTAGTAGATGTAATAACTAGTAACTATTTGTGCAATCAGTGCATAACACCACTAAAGTTGTGAGTTCGAATCCCACTTAGGCAAGGTGTACTCGATACAGTATGTGATAACGTTTGTCAGTGACTTGCGGCTTTAAACCTCATAACCCTAGCCCCTGTACATGGAAAGCAACGGTTGTCGTTTTGGAGGCGGTATTTTTATTTGTTTTTGGTTTTTTTTTTGGTTTTTGTCTTTTTTTGTCTTTTTTTTTTCGGCAAATTTTAGTTATTGTAATCAATTTTACTCGTATAGTGCATTAAAAGTAATAAGCTATAAATTCATACAAATACCCCACTTTCGATAGCAAAACGGGACATTGTTCGCCAAGACCTTAATTGTATTCACCTCCTGAATGACTTCATACTATTAAATCTTTGGTTGAGCTTATTCTTGGGTATTATTGGTACATTATGTTTCGACATTTTATTTTTTCCTAGAATTTATCTATTCCAGGAAATTTAAACAATAGGGTGACAAACCTCAAGAAATTTGACTCTCGCGACTTACAGAGAAATAAGTTTTATAAAAATAGGTTATGGTATATATAATACATTTCATATTGTCTTCTATCTATCACAAATCTGAGTCAACAGGATATAAATATATCGTACAATCTTATTTTTTTTTCTTTACACAGTTCGCTTTCCGTTTCAATTTTTTCTCGAACAAGGGATGTAATCAGATTAACACCATCCGTGATTCTTCGGATTCTTTAGTTTGAATAAGTTAATTCGTAAGATCCATGGTATATAATACTTGTCTTGTCTTGTCTTCGAAGACTATATGATTATAACATATAATTTTAATTATATTAACTGACAAAAGCACTCGCTTTACTTAAACATTGTTTTTTACACTCCCACAGACACTATAGATCAATAGAAAAAATTCCAGTCAATGGAAAAATATCATCAGTGTGTCAATGACTAATAGTTATTTTTATATTACACATTGCCATTTGCTGTTACCAGGATTTAGGACAAATGAGTCGCTGTGCTAGTTAAGTTATGAGACCCCTTACTTGGACCCTGAAGAAGGTAGACCAGGTAGTCCTACACAGGCAGTCAGGCTAGATACGATAACGTAACCCTCATTCCGCTTGTGCTCCATTTAGGGTTACGAATCGATCCCATTCAACGTATGGGAGCAGCACCCGGAGTGATTCACACCGGGCGGTTTTTTGTCCTAATTCCGTTGTAAGTGGTTGGAAAAATTAACGGGGGTGAAAGATAAATATATTTAGGTAAACCTTGAGGTGTTAAATAATCGCTGCAGCAATCCATGGTAGATCTGAAAATTTGAATGCATGAAATCTTTGTCCGACATTTTGTTTACAAGTTGCTAGTTCACGCGCACTTGCCTCGTTTTTGAGATATCCTTATTTGGATCAATTTTATAGTAAAATCGACTCTCGTAGTAACAGTTTTCCATATCCGCCCATCGCGAGAGTCTACGTAAGGTGTTATGGCGGACAAGTAACAATTTTCAAATACGAAACCGGTCTTGAAGATAGAAACAGGGATTGTAACACTTATTTCGTATCGCCATTACTTAAAAATTGCTGGGAATAATAAGATATGACCAGATATGCAAAAAGAAAGTTGAAATATTCACGGAACGAAAATTTTAATTTGCTCCCATACGTTGAATGAGATCGATTCGTAACCCTAAATGGAGCACAAGCGGAATGAGGGTTACGTTATCGTATCTAGCAGTCAGGCATACATGCTCAGGAAATTTAAGAATAGTTAAAATTTTAAAATTGCACCACATAAGTAAAAATTCATCGTAAAAAAATGTTTTTGGCAAGATGCCCCCTCCCTTGGCCAGCGGGGCCCTGTACTTAAGCACACCTAAGCATAAAGGTAAATCCACCACTGGCTTTTACCATGACTGTATATGGATTCTGTTTTTATTGATATCGTGTCTAGTAGTGCCTGCTGTATCCACCACAATGGATGAAGGAACGATAGCTTACAAGCAGCAGATTCCGTGGAAGTATTTTCCTGCTTCGTAAGTCAGAACCCCCCCCCNCCCCCCCCCCCCATTTTACCTACTTTCTTTGTATATACTGTTTGTAAACTTTTGTCACGAATAAAACTGAAATATTTCTCGCTTAACTTTAAACAACAATCAATCAATCAACTATTTCGCGTGTCAGATTTGCTTGGCCTGATTTGACCCGATTTGAAAGAAAGGCTCGTTTGTACATGGAAATGGGTCGTCGTGGTCGTGTTCGAATGGTAGTTGGATTTACAACTAGTAGATGTAATAACTAGTAACTACTTGTGCAATCAGTGCATAACACCACTTAAGTTGTGAGTTCGAATCCCACTTAGGCAAGGTGTACTCGATACAGTATGTGATAACGTTTGTCAGTGACTTGTGGCTTTAAACCTCATAACCCTAGCCCCTGTACATGGAAAACAACGGTTGTCGTTTTGGAGGCGGTATTTTTATTTGTTTTGGGTTGTTTTGGGGTTTTTTTTCGGAAAATTTGAGTTATTGTAATCAATTTTACTCGTATAGTGCATTAAAAGTTATAAGCTATAAATTCATACAAATACCCCACTTTCGATAGCAAAACGGGACATTGTTCGCTAAGACCTTAATTGTATTCACCTCCTGAATGACTTCATACTATTAAATCTTTGATTGAGATAATTCTTGGGTATTTTTGGTACATTATGTTTCGACATTTTATTTTTTCCTAGAATTGATCTATTCCAGGAAATTTAAACAATAGGATGACAAACCTAAAGAAATTTGACTCTGGCGACTTACAGAGAAATAAGTTTTAAAAAATAGGTTTATGATACATTTCATATTGTATAGAATGTCTTCTATCTGTCACAAATTTGAGTCAACAGGATATAAATATATCGTACATGCAATCTTATTTTTTTTTCCTTGACACAGTTCGCATTCCGTTTCAAATTTTTCTCGAACAAGAGAGGTAATCAAATTTACAACATCCGTGAACAAAAAATGTATGAAATCCATTTCGAAAATCGTGTGGGAATAAATATATTCTTTTATATTTACAAACAAAGGAGCAAAGAAATATTCCGTATTTAAAAGATAATAACCTTGACGTCATAATTTGGTTAGTACTGATATCCAACAATATTTCACCAGGAAGTACGGTGTACATGTATATATTTAAACCGATTATGTTTCGTCAAGCATATGGTTCATTGAATTTAAACAGTTAGATCAATTGCATATAATAACAAGCAGTGAACATTTTTTCTTTGAATACAAAAGTTGATTAGTTACACGGGATAACGGACAGTATAGGAATAATTAACTATTCCGAACTTTATGGAAATTATCTAAGCTCCATACAGGTGAGATATTCATTAAGTTCTGTTGTTTTTGGAATTTACATGTGAAAACAAATTAAAGGGATATTAAAGCTCGTTTTAACATATATTTTTTCAACTCGTGACAAAGGTTGTTTCTTTTCATTTTAATTGTAAAAACAATCCAAAAATACTTTGCACGCCCACATGATCCCGTTAAAATATCACTTAAAAAGGTCGAAATGAATTTTTGTCCAGGAAGCAAAAATTCAATTCAAGGCAAAGACCGCAAGATATGACAGAATTATCAACGAATTATGTCACTTTTACAAAGTGTCATTGATAAAAACCGAGTTAATGTTTCAGAAATATCATTTATTGAACCAATTGCAAGTTTTCATGAGATACAAAAAAATACCAAAATGAGCTTTAATATCCCTTTAAGGAACAAATCCATATTTTGTTGGTGCCTGTCCCAAGCCAGGCCCTAGATTTCTAACGTCATGTGTCGTGGTTTTCCTCTGTGTTCAGTGAGTTAACTTAAGTTGAGAGGTGATTGTTTGTTTTGCTGATATTGGTGAAATTGTTGACTATCACTGTTTAAACTTTATTTCTCTCCAGTGACGATATATAGGGTCGTAACTAATACTCAAATTGGATTTACAACTACCTAGGCAATCAGTGCCTTTCACCACTGAAGTTGTGAGTTCGAATCCTGCTAATGATAAGGTGTACTCGTCAAATCATTGTGTGATAAAGTTTATCAGTGACTTGCGACAGGTCGGTGGTTTTCTCCGGTTACTCTGGTTTCCACCATCAATAAAACTGACTGCCACAATATAGCTGAAATATTGTTAAAAGTGGCACTAAATACCATAACCCCTAACTCGTAACGACCGTACAAAGCCAAATAATCTGTGCAAAAGTTAAACATTTATAATTTTTAAATCAATGACTCGCTAGCGGAGTAGCCTAGTATCCGCATGATTACGTCTTTTTTGTTTTGTATGAAAATTAAAAACATCAACAGGATTTGGCGGATTCTAACAGATTGATCAAAGAAACCACCCAAAAAACAGTATTAGAACTATCATTAAATGTAACCGTATTACATTTCATATGAAAATTTAAGAAACCCGAAAGAGTCATACAGTTGGAGATAGACTTTATATTGTTTTGTGTCGGGTGGCGCTTGAAAACATTGCTGTTCTTAAAAATAGATGTGGTGTTGTTTTGGTGTCGTTGCGCTAAATATGAAAACATTGGCATTTCTGTACTTGAAAATAGATTTGGTGTTGTGTGTCATAGAGCCATATTAGTGTACTTGAAAATAGATTGTGTTGTGTGTCATAGGGCAAAACTCGGGAACATTACTGTAATTGAAAATATATTTGGTGTTGGTGTGTGTCATTGCGTTACTCTTGAAAACATATTTGGTGTAGTGTGAACATTTGAGGTTAATCTTAGAATTCTCGCAGCGTTCGAAGATCCGGCTTTGCAAAATATGATTGATGCTGTTTTGTGTTGTTTGGTTAATCTTGATAATTTTGCTCTCAATCTTTAACAACAATAAAAATGAAGAAAAAAATAACTGGAAGTATCATTGAACTTGTCGCAACATCTTAGACAAGCGGAATTGTCGTTTTAGCATTGGACAGCATGACCCGACTACCAGACTATAAACCAACGTGTTGTTCTAATACAACGCGTCAAGCGGACACCGACTATCAGACTATAAACCAATGTGTTGTTCTAATACAACGCGTCAAGCGGACACGACTATCAGACTATAAATCAACGTGTCGTTCTAATACAACGCGTCAAGCGGACACGACTATCAGACTATAAACCAACGTGTTGTTCTAATACAACGCGTCAAGCGGACACGACTATCAGACTATAAACCAACGTGTTGTTATAATACAACGCGTCAAGCGGACACGACTATCAGACTATAAACCAACGTGTTGTTCTAATACAACGCGTCAAGCGGACACGACTATCAGACTATAAATCAACGTGTTGTTCTAATACAACGCGTCAAGCGGACACGACTATCAGACTATAAACCAACGTGTTGTTCTAAACATTGTATTTATATTTATATATATATATATATATATATGCATAATTGCCTCCAATGACAATAATCAATGTATGCAATTTGTTTGCCCCTATTGTGGGCCCATTGATTGGAATAATAAATATTCTTATATTCTTATTCTTAATACAACGCGTCAAGCGGACACATCAACGTCACCTCGTCGAAATATAACTTGTTCTTTTTCAATCGGATATTGCTGAAAAACTGCTCGCACAGTGCGTTAAATACCAATCTTCCAGAGACTATACTATAAATTACATTTCAAAATATTATGGGCTTCATACAGCAAACACTTTGATGTGTCACTTATCTAGTAGTCAGTGACACATGTTGTAACTCCTTACCACCAGAACACAATAGCTAATATTTTCCAATAATGTTATATGTAAAGATCCCCCCAAAATATAATTAGAAAATTCTCCCCACGACTTAATGGGAAAATTTTAACGTGTGAATAGCTACTTAATGAAGGACACCATTCACATTTGATCAGAGATTGATATAATATATCTGTATATTTCCCTACCATCCACATGAGAGTGTTTATCCCCGGGGAATCTTCTTTCTCTCGTTCAGACTTTAGTGTCAAGGTCGGGACTATTGCATATATTTAATTCGACCATAATGTTCAACATACCCAATCAGATTTGAGCTATCATGTGTTGAGAAAAATGTGGTCATGTGATTTATACGGCGGAAAAGTTTTACAACGAAACTTACAATCAGTTCATGCTTTGATATCATTGAGCGAGAGAGTCTTCAATATATATGCAGGATAATTATTTAATTTAATTTAATTTTGATTGTACATTTAAGGTAAGAAATTAATATTTATATAAATATTTTAATTTTTATTTATATAGTCCGGTTTTCAGGTTTTTCTCACAATTTATAACTGTACAGTGTCAGTGTACTTTGTTTGTGTGTGACATCCATGAAACTCGTGCATGCATGTTTATTCGGCTATAAAAAGGAAATCACGGGTATTATTCCAAAATAATTGTAAATAAAAACTGGAAATATTTTTTTTAAATACTCGACATTTGTGAAATATATGTGTGAAGAAATATCGATCTAGACCAAAGTGTAAGTTTGTTTAGCTGTCGTGCTGATGCAACGACACGAGAGAAACAACTGATTGGGTGTGCGATGATGCAACCCCTTTGTGTATTAAAACTGGGTGTGATATTCCGGTTATCAAATGGGGTGTACTTAACATTTTATTAAATATTTATAAAGTTAATATTATAAAATCGGCACGTTGATTATCCATATATAGCCTAGCTATAAATAGTGAATTGCGTTTTCCATTTTGTTTATAATTATAAAATTATTAATATATTTCTAGCTCTTTACATTAGCTGTGTCACTCGGACTTTTTTCCTGTGAAATGGAAAAAAACCACAGCATAAATACGTTTGAATGAAATCCAGAAATAATAAAAACCAATATAAGTACAGTAAGCGTTTACATACAGAACAAATAAAGTGCAAGTTTGATCAGCTGATCAGGTCATGATACAAATGTATGATAGCAATGATAGTATATATACAGGTTATCAAATCTGGTGTTTGATTTTACATATAAAAAATTTCTCTTATCATTATTATATAATAAAATCCACATATATCTATAAATAGGACTGGTGATCATGAGTCTATAGTATGTACTATTCCAGTTATTAACCATTTTTGTGGCCTTCACCAATATATTTTGTGTGACTGACAATCTTAATCAAAATTTATTTTTAAAAAATGATTCAACATTTGTTCCATATGCAAGATCCAATACATACAAATGTAAAGTGCAGTTTGATCAGCTGATTGCATCATGATGTAGGTGTGATGATGCAAGGACATTACTGCAACAGCTGCTGAATGGGTGAATGTCTCGACTCTTTAATATGCTACAGATTAGCAATTAAACAGACATTGGGTGTATACTGATGTAGTGACATGACAAATTTAAAATTATCTTAAATAGCATTAAATCAGACAATGTAGATATAGTCTGACCCTATGGTACTAGGGTTCTATTTCCACCAATCTAATTAAAATTAGATCTCTCCCTTTGCTCTTGTTTATTTATGTTTCGCACAAAATATAAATAAACAAGAGCAAAGTGAGAGATCTAATTTTAATTAGATTGTATTTCAACCAATTTTCGCTGCCAGTTTTTTAATTTAACTACCATGGTACCATAGGACTCTGATATATATATATAAATAGATTGAAATTATCTTTAAATAACAACTTAAAAATCTCTTTAACCTTCAAAGTTCAGTGTTCCTAGACTGGGTTCAATAAAAACAAATTAATATACAGGGTTTACAATGGGTTCTTGAATTTAATAACTTATGTTGAACTTGTTTTAAATATTTTGGAATTACTGTTTAATCAAAACTTGATAGGGGCTGTCATGATCATATTTATCAGATTTATAACTACCTTTGCAATAAGTGCCCATCACCACTAACGTGAGTTTGAAACCCGCTCAGGCAAGGTGTACTCTATACAACATGTTATATGATCAATTTTGTCAGTGACTTGTGGCAGACAGCCACAGGTCGGTGATATTCTCCGTGTACTCCGTTTTCCATGACCAATGAAACTGACCACCACGATATACTGGTAACTGAAATATTGTTGAAAGTGGCGTTAAACATCATAAACCTAACCTAATCTATATTTATTTTATTTCAGTAACTAAAGCTTCAAAATGACAACAGCACACATTAGTAAAGAGATCTTGAGTCGTTATATGTCCCTAGAGGCCAATGGAAGAGTCATGTGTGAATACTTGTGGATTGACGGGACAGGGGAGGGAATCAGAAGTAAATGTCGTACCATGGAATTTGAACCAAAAGATCCTAAAGGTAACGGCAAGCTTACATTAAAAGAAAGACAGCCAAATTAAGGCAATGTTTTTCACCCTGGATGGCAATTCTTTAATGGCATGCAACTGAAGATTTTTAATATTATAAGTCCTCGAAATGAAAATTTGAATTTACTGGTTCAAATCAAATTCTTGAATTTATTATTATATATTGCAGGTACATCTAAACAAAAACTGAAAAATTTACTGGTCCAAACAAAGTTTTACTGGTCTTGGGTCGTGAGAACCGGTGCTCATCTGTGTCGGATCAGGCAGAATTTATTATTCCTTGCATTCATTGTGGACAACAAGGGAGATAATTGGGGGGTTTTTTGGTTGTATATCATTTTGTTTTTTACACAAAATGTAAATTCTTAAATGCCACATGTATCTGAAGATTTTAAATAATATCTTCAAGCAGAATTTCAAGTATATACCTCTTACATTAAAGGAGTGGACAAGGGAGATAAATCAGATAATAATTTTTTTATGTGGCCATTTACTTGTCTTTTCGTTAATTTACTAAATTATTTAGTAAAATTTCAAATAATATATAAACTAGATAGTATACTAAATGTAATTATTGATAAATATACATATTGACTTGATGGACATCTTGATTTGAAGGTAACTTCTATTATGTCTATAAATATAAGTGATAATTATCTCCCTTATTATGTATTTGAGATCTTGATACATTTTACATGGTTGCCAGTTAGAACAGGATTAATGGATATTGTTTTTCATGGCTGATTTCGGAATAACCTTCATATACAAAAATGTAGTAGCTCATTCTTAGTCAAATGATTTGAAAGCCAAATCAATTGATATTCATTCACATTGGTGGTGCAATTGTGTTCTTGCCTCGAGTGTTGTAGGTCGTGGATTTTTCAAGCATCGGTTGAGTCAAACCGACAAATCAAAGACAATAATACTGGTAATTGTTGCTTCTCTGCTAAACACAAGCATTAGGGAGAAAAAGCCAAGACTGGTTGGTTCAAAATCGGGATAATGTGTCGTGCAAAGCAACATTTTAACCTGCTCATTGTTGCTGAGACATGTTAGTTTAGTACAAATCGGACCTTGTCATCATCTTATTGGATTGTACATGATATAGCTGAAAGATTGCTCATTTGGCGTTAAATCAACAATCACTCGTCATTTTAAATTTTTAGGTAACAATTAACAAGTACATTTGTAAACCCCAAAAAAAAGACCATTTCTGTATAGTGTTTATGATTTTTTTTACAGAATGTCCAGTGTGGAATTATGATGGTTCTAGTACATACCAGGCAGAAGGGTCTAACTCAGACATGTACCTCAATCCAGTAGCTATATTTAAAGACCCGTTCAGACGGGGACCCCACAAGTTGGTTCTATGTGATGTTCTCAAGTACAACAAAAAACCAGCAGGTACGTTTTATTTTTCAGTTCGGCCCAAGTTTTTGCTTTCTTTGCATAGTCGTTCCGATAATTGTTAATTCGTCAGAAAAAAAATAGAAAACTACATTGCATGCAGTCGTATATTAAGTGTGTCGAAGTGTATTTTTTTCTTTCTGTTCCACTTGACAAACACAAATCAGTGTGCACCAAATACCACCAGCCCCATGCCCCAGTCAAGTAAAAATTGCATAATGAAATAGAAAAAATTCTTCTAAAATGCTGTTCAGACTAGTTTGTCAAAATGTTTTTTACACAGACTGACAAATTGTAATCTGTGGAAAAAAAGGAAAATTGTATTCCATGCCGTCGTAATTAAATGAGTTCAAGGTGTGTTTTCGTCTTTCTTTTTGACGTGACAAACATATGCTTTTCTTTTAATGTTGCATATATAATGCATGTACATGTGTGTGTCACTCTGATGACTATATTTTATATATGACTGACGAGCAACGAAACGTTAAACAGGTAATTTTGAGATGAAAACGCAAATTATAGCCGTTGAGAATGGAAGAATATCCATTAAAAATTGAAGAATGTCGAAACGAGTGCCAGGCATAAACAGTCAAACCTGTCTATGCAGTTACCTGTATTAAAACGTCACCATTTTCTTGACCTGTCATATATAAATTAAACCTATATTAATAGGTCACCTGTCTTAAAAGACCACTTTTTATTTGTCCCAAAGGTGACCTCTTAATACAGGTTTGACTTAAATTGAACATTTCTTTATTATTATTTTTTAAATATACTGGTTTCTTGAAAATCTTATAGTTTATTTACTTACTTGGAGGATTGAACTTGAACCTCAAGTAATCAAGGCAAAAAACGTGTTTCTGCTAACCCTAACGACCCTAATTTATATAGTGCCTACACTGAAGTTTTTTATTTTCATATTTGGACAAACATCGGTCAAGTCAGATCCTTGTCTTGGAAGGGCCGGGTGGCTCAATGAGTAATAGGTATTTGGATTACCTAACAACTCATACAAGTCTATCACCAATACGGCGTGGGTTCGAGCCAGGCTTTATAAATTATAAATTACAAAAAAGGGTGCACTCGCAGCCGCAAGTGATGTTTACCAGTTGCTTACCCATGGTCGGTGGTTCTCTCTGGGTACTCCGGCTTCTTCCACCACTAAAACTGGTCGCCATGATATAGCTGAAATATTGCTGAAAGTGGCGTTAAACACAAAAATCATCAAATCCTTGTCTTGGATAAACTAGGTAATAATATTTTTTTTATTTTGTCTACCTGTTGATCCTATTTTTTTTCTAAATGGTAGCGAAAACACTTTTTTTTGCCGTAAGCAAAAGAAACATATATCCTAGAGATCAGACTTGTGACATCATACATTTTATGATGGGAACTGTATTGTGAAATTTTGTCTTGCAATAGATATATGTAGTCAGTTGAAGGTACTTTGTGTCAAGATCAAAGGGAGGGACCTGGCTACATAATTTACGTGAAAGTGTCCTTATTATTAAAGTCGTAAAGTCAAATTTAGTTTTATTTCCACGTTGTCCAAGAAAACTACTTGTCAGAGTTCGAAGGACTCCACTAAATTTGACTAAAAGTAGAATTTTCAAATTATATAGGTAAATTTAGCTAGCAGTTACAATGAACCAGATGTATTCATACTTCAAGTTATCCAAGTTCGAGATAACAAGGGGTCAACTATGCAGTTAACTTTCAATAATAACATAATATTTCACAGTTGTACCGATTCTATTTCAGAAAGCAACAAAAGAAACACATGTGCTGCAGTAATGGAGCAGGCTAAAGATTCCCATCCATGGTTTGGTATAGAACAGGAATACACGTTACTAGATGTTGATGGTCATCCTTATGGCTGGCCCAAAAATGGTTTCCCTGGTCCACAAGGTGAGCTTTTAATAGACGAGACCCCAGATTGAGAATTTTCTTTATATATTGAATAAAGACATTTTTGGTGGTCGCTAAATTTTAGAAGAGGAATTTGAAGAAGAGTCACAGAGAATTTAACCTGAGAGTTTGAAATAATAAGAAATCAGACCAGCATATACATTGGAGAAGGAGGGGGGAGGGTCAAAATTCACTATTGACATATGCAGCCCCATACTTTTCGTTTTTTGATACCAGACAACTGATGACTAGGCCAAAATATGTAATAACCGGTTTACAAATACATTTGTAATAATTTCAGATCAACTAACACAATTTTTTACATGTGACCCGAAATACAATCATTATTTTTTTGCCATCAACGATTAATTTTACATTATTTTTGTACAGGTCCATACTACTGTGGTGTTGGAGCAAACAAAGTGTACGGACGTGACGTAGTAGAGGCCCACTACCGTGCCTGTTTGTATGCTGGAGTCAAGATTGCCGGCTGTAACGCAGAAGTCATGCCTGCCCAGTGGGAGTTCCAGGTCGGACCTTGTGAAGGAATAGACATGGGAGACCATTTGTGGGTAGCACGATACTTGTTGCACCGTGTGGCTGAAGAATTCGGTGTGGTCGTTACGTTGGACCCAAAACCTATCGAGGGCGACTGGAATGGAGCTGGTGCCCACTGTAACTACAGCACTCAGCAGATGAGAGATCCAGATGGTATTAAGTAAGTCAACTTTTTGTATATCAAGAGCAGATTTAACTGAAGGGTTGACATTTCTTTCTGACTGCCGTTGGACAAATTGTCATTTCTTGCGCCTTCATGTAGTATTCATAAATGATATTGAATTTTTTTTAGTTGCTCCAATTTCAGACCCAATCAGTTTTGAGTGGAATTCTGGTACTGTATTCCCTGTCTTATAGGGCCACCCCTACTTCAACGAAAAAGTAGCCTTGTAAAAAGGGGGGGATCTCTCTCGAGAGGGACATTTTTGTATATTATGCTTAAATCTGGCCTGAAAAAAGGGATGCATGGACTTTTGTGGTGGTGGCCCCAAAAAGGGGGACTACTGTGGTTACTTTTTGGTGAAACAAAGGATTCAAAATAGTTTAGATAATCCAGTAATTTTGAATTCTTGTGAACATTTTTAGGCAATGTATAAAAATAATTTTTATCTTTCTTTTTTCAGGGCAATTGAGGTTGCAATAGAGAGATTATCAAAGCATCATGTGCGTCATATTAAGGCTTACGATCCAAAAGAAGGAAAAGATAATGAACGTCGTTTAACAGGCTTCCACGAAACCTCTAGCATTCATGACTTTTCTGCAGGTGTGGCTAATAGAGGTGCTAGTATAAGAATTCCACGTCAAGTTGCCGAAGACGGATGTGGATATTTAGAGGACAGACGTCCATCGTCAAATTGTGATCCATACGCTGTTACTGAAGTTATTGTACGGACTACTGTTTTGTCAGAATAGTTTAAAAAAATCGTCATAACAATTAACACAATTATCGTCTGTCTGATCAATTGATAATCATCAGAATCAGATTGTCAACCATTAAACATTTATTGTGGAGATATGAATGTGGATTTACCGTAGCATAAAATTTGATGTCATATTTTCGTAACAATTATTCCGATGAAATTACGAGTGCAGTTTAACATTGTGATCACGTGAAATTATTGTCCCTTTTATAATAGTAATTAGGTCTCTTTATTAGTGGTATTCCACCGATTCAAAGCAAAATGATTTGGACTTTGGACTTGCAAGGACATACTGGGGTTAAACTGTATTATGTTAAAACTGTTTTATATATGTGGATAGGGAATTTCATCTTTCTGCATATTGTGCAATAGATTTTTTTATAGACTCAGTCATTTTTGCTTGTTTCAATTTACTAGGGCCATTTATATCATTTACAAAAAAAATTCTTAGGTTTGGAATTAGTGTAGCCAACCAACCGACCGAAATTGTCCTATCTAAAAAAAAGAATTTTCAATAATTCCGAAGAAATCTTAAAAATAATTTATTAGCTTGTTGATAATAGAATTGTTTACTTTCTCAGTGTTAATTAAGATAAGACGAAAAAATATTGCATTTCTATGTATCTACTTAATCAGGTCACATGATTTATTGAACTCAGTATTGCCTCTGCTTTTTTGATGAAACATGTGTTGTCCATTGATTTCCATTAATTCAAGATGTCATGAGATATGATCAATTGTCTGAAAAGATTTTTTAGTTTCTTCCAATATGTAAACGTATTTTTGTTTGGTTTGTTTTTTTAAGAAATGTTTGATACATTGTCTGAAATCAACAGGTGTTGACCAAGAAAATTATTGCATCATAAAAAATTTGTCAAGTTTAACTTTTTAGATTTTAATTTCATAACCAATATGAGGGTGGCCATTGTTTTTGTTTTGTTTTTAAAATAAATGTGTATTTATATATTTACCGGTTATAAAAAAAAAATTGAAAATAAACTCAATTAAAATAAAAATCTGCTATGCAAATTGTGTAGTATTTTAATAAATCATCTTAAAAATATGAAATCCTTGTCCAATTTTGGCAGATCTAGGTTTAATGGGAGCTAGTCCAATTTCTTGCTAACCAAAAAAAAAGTTGCGAGAAAATGTATTGGACCTGACTTTACTGAATCTGCTGACCATGTTTGTGTTCAAACAAACAAATATATGATTAAATCTGTAAAATTATTATTTCATGTACATATACTATTATTATTGTCTTCAGAATCTCTTTCAGAAGTGTTGTATAAATTTTCAAAGATAAATATTTAATTATAGAGATTGTTATATATTGCCAATATTTCCAATTCTAAGGTGTTAACTAAGTTAAGCACAAACTGTACAGAAATGGTGATTTGGTATTGTTTTCAAAGTCTTATGTTTTTATATGGATCAGAAATAAAATATTCTATTGGTATCAGACACTAGATAAATGTGTTAAACCCCAATTTACCTCATCTGGGAATATACTGACCCAGCTGCTGCTATCATGGTACTTTAACTTGTAAAGCTGGTCTCTTAATATTCTCTGAAAGCAGTGGTACCAGTTTGACCAAAATTGACTGGGATGGTCATTTCGTTGTCCCTTTGAAATTCTGTCCTCCAAGATGGCCAAAGATTAGTAAAAGATTGATTGATGATTTTTGGTGTTAACGTCACTGTCAGCAATATATCAGCAATATCATGGCGACCAGTTTTAGTGGTGGAAGAAGCCGGAGAGAACCACCGACCATGGGCAAGAAACTGGTAAACTTTATCACTTGCGGCTGCAAGTCGAATGCACCCTTTTTTGTAATTTACAAAGCAGGCACGAACCCACGCCGTATTGGTTATAGGCTTGTATGAGTTGTTAGGTAATCCAACTACCTTACTCATTGAGTCACCCGGGCCCTTTGTGAAAAATTGACCTCGCAGGATAATGGTAGCAGCTCGTTTAGCATTAGATACGATAACGTAACCCTCATTCCGCTTGTGCTCCATTTAGGGTTACGAATCGATCCCATAATCGCTGCAGCAATCCATGGTAGATCTGAAAATTTGAATGCATGAAATCTTTGTCCGACATTTTGTTTACAAGTTGCTAGTTCACGCGCACTTGCCTCGTTTTTGAGATATCCTTATTTGGATCCATTTTATAGTAAAATCGACTCTCGTAGTAACAGTTTTCCATATCCGCCCATCGCGAGAGTCTACGTAAGGTGTTATGGCGGACAAGTAACAATTTTCAAATACGAAACCGGTCTTGAAGATAGAAACAGGGATTGTAACACTTATTTCGTATCGCCATTACTTAAAAATTGCTGGGAATAATAAGATATGACCAGATATGCAAAACAAAAGTTGAAATATTCACGGAACGAAAATTTTAATTTGCTCCCATAAGTTGAATGAGATCGATTCGTAACCCTAAATGGAGCACAAGCGGACTGAGGGTTACGTTATCGTATCTAGTTTAGCATGTGACCAGATTAGATGTTAAAAGTCTGCTAAGAATGATTTTTTACTGTTTTGCCCATCAAAGAAAAAAACTAGTTTTTTATCGTCAATTATTGGCTCGCCTAACTCGAAGGATTGTATGTTCCCCCCTATGATAGAACTTTGCCTCTACAATCTGTTGATAGACATATTATCGTCCATCCTGCCTTGTGGAATTGGGACCGTCGTGATCGTATGGTAGTTTAATTTATAACTAACCTATAGAATCGGTGCCTATTGCCACTAATGCGAGTTCGAATCCCATTCAGGTGCATAGGTTCGATAATTACTTTTCGACTGGTACCTATATTTTCTCCGGAACTATGCAACATACCAGTCATAATCAGGTTCGATTACTAGAATCTGTAATTTAAATTAATTATGATCTAGCTTTCGATAACCCGTTAATATCAGAAACATATAAAATAATATGTCTCTGGTCATAATATTATTATTATTATCTTTATTATCCAATTAAAGGGCCCATATAGGGCAAATACAAGAAATATATATAAACAAAATAATACAAATAATAATACACATACTCAAGAGGGAAAGAGGTGCTTGATTGACAGATAATACAATACAGTTTAGGTACAAAACATATAATTACAAATCATTATATAGTATAAAATCAAGGCATGTGTTCATGGAGAAATTTACCAACAGAGTTAAGTATTTCATGGTCCTCACAGTTTAGAATAAAGAATAATTTTTGTTCATGGAGATTTTGAAGTTGGACTTTTGAATTTAATTGACTAAATATATCTTTTCGTTCTTCGGTAAACTTGTCGCACTTAATTAAAAAATGTGATTCATCTTCAATAGCATTTTGGTTACAATTTTTACATAGTCTTTAATATTGTACTGATATAACATGTAAAATGCATTTTTTAGGTAAGCATTGAATTCATTAGTTAAAATTATTCCATTAAAAAAAATCGGTTCAAAACATTAAGCATTCTTGCAGCGAAAAGTGAAGATTTAGAAAATTATATTCCTCTGCTCGAGGCTACAAAAGATTTTGGAA